>CM039629.1:892500-1149325 GCA_022457165.1 Juglans mandshurica
ATAATTCACTTAATTTTAGTTTTAATAATTTTTTTATTAATTTATTTTAAAAAACAAAATAATTAAATAATTAAATTGAACCGAACAAACCGGACAAAACCAAACATTATCGATTCGATTCGATTCGGTTCACTAGGAATCATCGGTCCAGTTTGGAGATGGTCCATCATCCTCGGACCGAACCGATTTACAATTTTACATCCCTATTGCAGCAACTGAAAAACTCTACTTGCAACTGGCTGAGGGAACCCTCGCATAACTGGTTGCATAAAAAATTTATTTTTTTTCATCTTCTTATTTCGTTCTCTCTCTTTCTCTCTTCCTTAGTCGATCTCTCTCTCGATCTCTGTTCAGATTCGAAGTAAACATTCATCAAACTCGACTAAAAGAATCCAGAAATGCGAACCATGCAAAAGGCTCACTAAACTTTGCCGAATCTTCTCCTTCTCGCCAACACCCATCCTGAAATCTTAACCTACCCCCTTCGCCACTGGGCAAATGGCTCAGTAACCGTTGCCCATGCACGTCGATCCCCCACGAACTCTCTCTTAATCTCTCTCTCTCTCGGGACTCATATCGCCGTAACCCAGAAACCACAAACAGCCCGAGTCATCACAAAGTGATGCTCACCTCAAAAATCCACCACCGCACGGCCAACCCATGAAAACCCTTCTCACGGCAAACAAGGCTCACAACCCACGATTTTGCAACACCCAGTAGCTTCGCAGCGTCACTCCAACCCTTGCGGACGGACTCAAACACCAGACATCTATAACGGACTCAAACACCACCACCTTTCGAGCCAAACCAAACGGTAGAGAATGCTCTAGAATTCCCTTGCGCATGAACATTGAGCCACGAGAGCCTCTGTTTTATATGACCTAAAATAGAGCATGCACTTGCCGCCCGTCATAAACATGCACTACCGTAAGCCGTTTCATTCCCATGGCAAGCCGCTAGCAACGCTTCCTCTTCCCGCTGCTGCTCCAAGCCGCAGCACCACTAAACCACGACAACCACCATTAGCCAACGTCATCGAAGACTCACGTTGATGAAGACTTGGCCAGTGTGGCTCACAGGAAAAAAAAACAAACCACACTCGGCACAGCCTCCATGGACAGCCTAGTACCACCTATCTTCGCTCACTCCCCAACCATTCCCTGTTTTCATAACTAAGAACAGAGCAAGCTGAACAGGTACTAAACACTTTCCCTCAGCCATGCACAGCCACAACCTAGAGGATGCACCACTTCAGAGCCTTATGTGACGACGACAACCGCAACAACCAAAATCTTTCACCCACGACAATGACCAAGGACAGAATGCTCAGCTTCCTAGGAACTCTTTAGTTTTGCTCAAGGAACGAAGACCGCAATGAGAAGACATACACATTTCAGTTCTCCTCCTCTATATATTTCGTTCGTTTTCCGTACTTTTTATTTTATTTATTTTATTTTTTATATTGTTAATAAAATATCAGCTAGCCGGTTCGGCGCCTGCGGTTGTATCCAATTGATTCCAACTTTCGGCGTCAAGAACCAAAAGTGGAGAAAAAGCATTTCGTACAGAAAACGCCAAGACGGACCCACTTCAATACGGGGGGTGTTAAAGGGAATTGGCATTTTTAACCAATCAGAGAGAGCCGGCTTTTAAAGTCACCACCTCACCCGTCCTCCACTTTCCTCTCTCTCTCTCTCTCTCTCTCTCTGTTTCCTCTCCTAGTCCCTCCCCCGAAGGAACCCCCCCCCCCCCCCCCATACGAACCCGAAACCTACACTACCCCAAAGCGAGGCTCCCTCTCCCTCTCCATCTCTCTAGGTACGATCTCCCTCTCTATTTATACATCTCCATATCTGTGTATGTATAGGCCATCTTTTTATTGTTGCAAGCTCAGGGTGTGTCTCCGGTTTTGGGGTTCTCGTGTTTTCATCTTAGGAGACTGAGGATTTTTTTTTTCTCTCTTCTCTTTTAAATTAGGGCTTTTATCCATGGCTTCGAAGCGGATCTTGAAGGAACTCAAGGATTTGCAGAAAGATCCTCCTACTTCTTGCAGCGCCGGTACTCTCTTTAACACCACCACGTCTCTGGCCATCGCATTCATCTCTTTTTTATTTCAGAATTTTTATTCGTCTCTGGCTTTGTTTCCTTGTTCTCTGTCGTAATTTCTTAATCTATTTATTCATTTCTTTCGTTCATTTCAAAGGTATCTGCGTGTCGTTGTCCGATCCCAAATTTTCATTTCAATTTCTATTTTATTCTTGAACTTTCTTACTATACGCGTAGATGTATGTATTTTTTTTTTTTACTTTTTAATTCTGGTTGACGTGGATAAAAATGGAAATCACGCATGGTGCATGATCTGGTATGGATGTAGAATCTTATTTTTTTGCCTTCCAAATGTCCCACGATTCGTCGTTGATTCATTGTGGGCTCATTGCTTCATCATGTTTAGATCTTTGTGTTCCACTTGTCTAATCTATGAACTTGAGGCCTCTGGATTTTGAAGTAGTTTCAATATTATGAGATTTCGATGAAATAAGGGACAATAAGGAAATGGACCTGGGACACTGTTTAAGGTAGAAACCGTCTCTCTTCATTATTAAGTGGAAGATATGTTGTTTTCAACCTCAGACATGTCTAGCTGATGTCATAGTCGTACTAAATTGTATTTCTTTTGGCGTTGACCTTGGATTTAGTATATTTTGAAGTTCATGCAAGATTCTTATCAGATGTCGTGCATGACATTATAGACTTGAATAAATCATGGGCTTACATGTACATTTTACAGATATTTCAGCTATTATGAATGTCGAATTGTTGATGTGCTTTGAGGAAATCTGTATCCTTTTTGGTGGGACAGAATTTAACATAAAACTTGCATTTTTGAAGAGCGGGTTGATTTCAAGGAATTCTCAGAACCATTTTTTTGGTAGTACATGTACATGCTTTGTTTTTAAACACCAGAATGCTCTAAAGGAAAAAAATTCTCAAAGAAAAAGTTAGTGTGCATTTGTCACTCTGATTATCCGATAAGAACATGCCTTGGCACTATTTCCAGGATCCTTGTTTTGGGTGCCGCTCCAAAATATATTACGATACCCCATATGATAAGGATAAAGGTAGGTGGTGAATGTGATCCCACATTGCTTGGGAATGAGAAGTTCTTGCTTTTTATAAGGTTTCAATGGGGCTTTAATTGTATCATTGACTAGTCCTTTTGGAGTATAGGCCATGTGGTTTGGGCCTTCCATTGGGCGTTACAAATTGTATTAGAGTCTATCCCAATCAGAAATATGGGACTTGAGCTGTGCCACCTATAATGGACAGGCCCGACGAGGACGTCGAAAATTTAAGGGGGGAAGATTGTGATACCCCATATGATAAAGATAATGGTAGGTGGTGAATGAGATTCCACATTGCTTGGGAAGGAGAAATTCTTACTCTTTAGAAGGTTCCAATGGGGTTCCAATTGTATCATTGACTAGTTTTTTTGGAGTATAGGTCATGTGGTTTGGGCCTTTCATTGGGGCATTACATATGGAGAGATTTATTTTTGCTTGATTTGCCTTAAGAAAGTCCAAATTTATGTCCTAGTGTAAATTGAACTGAATAATTTATGTGTAAAGTTTGTTGCAAGGCAACTGAACTTATATCATTGATCATGTAGTAATAAGTATCCGTACATGCATTTGTTTAGTCTATTTTTTTGGGGTGAAACATACCCTTAGCAGTAAATTTTACCTTTTAGGTAGGAAATGTCAATTTGTTTTTTGCATATCATCATTACTAATATTAATAATGGTTAAGTGGCTTAATATAGTGAAAGTGAAGTTTAAAATAGAAAGAAAATATGTGATAAGAGAAAACAAAGAAGCTTCTTACAGGCGTTTTTTGAAAATAGAAAATGTGACGTTTCACAATTGACAACAAAATATATTTTAATGTGTGGAAATTTTATAAAAGTTAAAAATCATGAATATTAATATAGCACTCAACTATTTTCTAACTAAAGTGCCCCTTCAATATGATATGGCTCACGGATGGCTTTGGAATGGCCATCAAAGTGGTGATGTATGCCAAACACTATTAACTATCAGAAAAGGAAATGAGTGGGTATCAAAGAGTTTGTTTTTCCTGTAAAAATTTCTTTCTAGTTAAGGGCTGGGTATGTTGGTTTATAGAGAACAGCTTGGATTCTTGTACCGAACAAAGTTCGCGCTCTATTGTGTACGCCAATGATGATGTTTTCAATGAGTTGGGAATCCTAGTTTGGAGTTAGACAAAGAGGTAGAATGATGATAACCCATGAATGGAGCTGGGAGAGAGAGAAGCATGCTCGGATGGACTGTTTTCTATTGAAAATATAAATCTCATAGTGATGCTGATGACATATTTAAATTTACAGAACCGCTTTGGAGCGGTCCGGCAGCTTTTTTGGCCTTAACAACCTACAATAAAAATCTACCACATCAGCAAATCCATTCTAAGCATGATGAAGCTTATCACACCAGAACCCAAAACCCAAAAGTCAGTAATTTGAAGTTCCAAAGCGGACTAGTCCTGAAAAGTTGAAGGCATCGCTACTCTCCTCGATCCATCCATGGCCGTGGCTTTATGTGAAAACCGAACCTGCAAAAATCCATTCTCCCTTTTAATTTGGTCCAACTGAAACTTCTCTATGTCTATTATTCTCCAGCTTTTCGGTGCAACTCATGAACCCTTTAGCCGTGGCTCAAGCTGGCAAATGGCTCAAGGTTTGTTCCTCCTAAAATTAACTTAATTCTTCTTTTTAATTTGATGGCCGCCTCATTACCTTATAAAATTCCTATTCCATACTAAACCTGCATCATCAATCTTCCAAATATTCTACTCTCTCTCCCCCCATGTGAAGCATCTATAATTTTAAATGTATAAAAATAAATACCTGATTAATTCCTTCCCTAGCATTTTCTCAAGAAGCAAACAGAGGCTTGCTTATTCAGCCAAAATGGCGTAGACTACTAAAGAAAAAACATGTCAACTGAAGCAAAACAGAGAGAAACAATTTTACTTGAAGTTTCCAAAAATAACGAAGCGAGTGAGAAAATCAGAGCTTTTATCAAACAAAAAAAGTTAACAAAAATTTGAAGCGGCGAGCTCATGAGGAGAATCTCCAAAAATCAGAGGAGATAGAGCTCCGATTTCTCGCCGACGAAGGAATCTCAGGTGGACGAGGGGCTGGGATGGGCCACCGAAGGTTGTGAGGGAGACGAAGAGATGCGAGGGACCAAAGCTGAAAGGGGGAGATCTGAGTGTGAGAGGGGATTGGGATTTGCTATTGTGCGGCTCCATTATAGTTTAGATGGGAAGTATACGTGGCATCAATTTATTGGGAGGCTGCTTTTTAATAGATGTAGGTCAGACCGGTTATAAGATTAACTCTTAAATTTATTTAAAAGGCCATGCTACCAGTCTATTGTTTGGACTGACACATCTAGCTTCTTCACAGCTTGAGTCACCTTGTGTGGTCAAGGCATGAATGTTTCTTCAACCGGTTGGATTTGGGTTGGAAATTATGCTCCACATATATAGGATTTCGAAGGAAAAAATTCCTTTTCAGCTCAATGCTTTTAACTGAATGGAACTCCTAATCTATTATTACACCAGCAACTTTATTGTCACCTTTTTGGTTCCCCATTTTGTTATTGATTTCCCAGTTGAGTACTTCATTTTTCAAGTTAATATATCTTCTTGTAAGCAATATGTACAGATCCAGATGCAATATCCTCATTACTTTTTAATTTGGGCAAACTACACTTACCCTCGCAAACTACGACTCCGTTTGCAATTTCTCCTCCTTTAAAATCCAAGCATTAAGATGGATGAAAAGAAGTGACGACTTTGGTAGTGTGGAGGTCATATATTGCAAAAGGAGTGGTAATTTGAGGGACAATATGTAATTTTCCTTTTACTTTTCTTTATATATTGTATTTGTATTTTTGTTTCTCATCTCATGGTAGTGATGTTGCAGGCCCTGTTGCTGAAGACATGTTTCACTGGCAAGCAACAATTATGGGTCCTCCAGACAGTCCTTACGCCGGAGGTGTTTTCCTAGTGACTATCCATTTCCCTCCGGACTATCCCTTCAAGCCACCCAAGGTATTTTTTTTGTTGTGCATTATGCTTGCATTTGAAATTATTCCTGCACTATAATATTTAATCTGTAATTTATATATGTTTATACTGTTTTTAGCTGTGTACAACTCTGAGGGTGGGTTTGGATAGAGAGTTCAGATGAGATGGGATGAGATGTTTTGTTGAAAGTTGAATAAAATATTGTTAAATATAATTTTTTAGTATTATTTTTTTTGTTGGAATTTGAAAAAGTTGAATTGTTTATTATATTTTTGTATGAGAATTTGAGAAAGTTGATGAGATGAGATAGATGAGATGAGATAGGTTTGTGTATCCAAACCCACCTTGATTGTTTAATCTCGGTGATGGTGTGATTGGGTCAATCTTTATATGTTATTGAAAGACAATATATATCTGGTCTTGTTCAAAAAATGGTCCAATCTTAGTTAATAAATTTTGGGATTTATATTTAGTACAATCAAACAAGCATGCCAATATTGGTTTTTACTTCTAGAGATTCTTCCTCGGACGAGCTTAAGAGATTCTTCTTCAACACTTTATTTTTTGTGCTACTGTCATTGATTTCAATGGGGCTAGTTTTCATGATTTTCTTGTATCCATTACTAGTTCCTGACTTTTATCTAGGTGTGTGCTTTGTATACCTCTCGTGTACTTGGGCTATGCCTATTTTCTTCTATCAAAAAAATTTTATTTTACCTATAAATTTTATTTTTTCTAATTCTGTACTATAAAGGATGTTCAATCGTTGACACCTCTTTCTCTCTCTCTAAAACAACTTGTGGATCTTGCAGGTAGCATTCAGAACGAAGGTGTTTCACCCTAATATAAACAGTAATGGGAGCATTTGCCTTGACATCTTGAAGGAGCAATGGAGTCCTGCTTTAACCATCTCCAAGGTTTTTGCCCTGTAATCTTGAAAGGACCAATATAGTGCGAAAAAATACTTTATCCATGAAATTAAATATTTCTGGTTAGTATCATGCAAGCACAGAGAATCATCGGCTCTGACATCGTCAATAAATTGAATTATGAATTGCAACACAAAGGATATACCCAGCCACGTCTCCATCTCTCTCTCACTTGTGTAGAAGAGAAAAGATTAATTTCAAAATACTACTATACTGAGAGGCTGGTAGAAGCCTGAAATAATCTGTAAATGACAATACCTATGTGAAACATGGCATCAGCCTGCTGTGTTCGCTTCCCAATGAAACTTATACAAAGAAGTTTGTGCTTTCTGATGAATTATAAGAAACATGCTAACAGACATCTTGGAAGTCAGCCCACACTTGTATTCTCTGTTTGGGAACAATTTGAAGCATCCCTCTGTTAAGTTTGTCACTCACTCAAGTTGCAAGTAAATTATTTTTTAGCATTTAAATCTATTTACTGTTTTCATCTTTAGGTGTTGCTTTCAATCTGTTCTCTGTTGACGGACCCAAATCCCGACGATCCTTTGGTTCCGGAGATTGCTCACATGTATAAGACGGATAGGAATAAATATGAAACAACTGCTCGGAGCTGGACTCAGAAGTATGCTATGGGCTAAACAAGTTGGGGTATGTGAGGGGGAGGGCACTTTTCCTTTTACTGAATTTCAGCCTATGTATCAATGTTTGTTGTCTCTTCTATCCTAAACTGAACCAAAGAGATGAGGTTCAGAACATGTCCACAGTTAAAGAAGAAAGAAACACATGGTCCTGTCTTGTTGTTTGTATGGATAATTTGATCTTTAGAACAATGGAATGTGTCCGTATTAACGTTGTGGCCCTGATCCTTTTTAGGACTGCATTACAATTATTGCTTCCTGTTTTTGTTTTCTGTTGGAAGTCATGCGTTCTCTTTCAATCAGTAGAGGAAGAACTTCCCTGTTACTACTGTTCGAGTGATTCCATTGGAATGGTATTGGCTGAAAAGAATTGAGACAAGTTGGTTTTAGGATTTGTTCCCTGCCAGAGAACTTGGGGTGGAGATATGTCTCTCTTCCTTTTATTGCTTAGAAATCAGAAAACTGTAAAGAGAGAGAACTGTGTTGTGGATAATTGTAGAAGCGTTTTTTTTTTTTTTTTTTTTTCCCATTTGGAACTCTAGCGACCTGGAGTGACCTCTACCTGAGAGGCTGGTGTTGGGTCGGGAAATTTGAGTGGCTGTTTCCAGATACAAAGTTTATAATTCCGTGTTTGATTTGGGAGTGTAGCTCAAATCAGTTGACGGATAGAATTCTTTATTGCTGCACGTCTTTGAAACAATGCCAAGAGATTCGGCCCCTTTTTTAAAAGATCTCTACTGCTCCTAAGGCTTCCCAAATCCCAAAACTCGAACTGGATCTTTTTCTTGCTCCCCACCCTCATCCTGGTTTCAAATTCTTTTCCTGAGTTTTGGGGTCTTATTTTTCATTAATCCACAACGTTTTGTGTGCTATTTATTTAGTTCGGCCATATACAATTTTTTTTTTTTTTTTTTTTGGTATGGGCTATTTAGGACTACAAACAACCTACTGCCTATTTTTCAGAAAAATAAAAAGCATTTACTTTTTTTTTTTTTTTTTTTTTTTTATGATTTTGCTGCTAGTCAGGTTTTATTTTTAATTTTTGGGTCAACTCCTTTCTCAAGTCCCAGTGTTCCTTCCTGCTGCCTGCCACAAAGTCTAAAGTGCTGATGATGGGAGTCAAGGCACGGAAGCGATCATCTCAAAACGTGTCATATAATAAAATTACATCGAGTTTTATCATTTCCATAACCAATCCAATTCTGAATAATTGAGATAAACTTTTATATTGTTTCCTTTGGTAGACTTGCAACTGTGAGCTAACACACTTCTCATTAATTCATTGTGTCCATATATAAAACGCACTGATCTCCAGCTACTTTATTCTTATTTATGGGTATTTCAATATATTATATGTTCTGATCTCCAGTTGATATTAGAATCAACTGGTTGCATGCCCATAGAAGGCAAAATGACCTTTGGAGTTTGGACAATGAGCTATGGAGCAGAAGGAGTTCTGATTAAGTTGATCACATGGACAAGAAATTATGGGTTTATATCTACCATATATGCATTGTGGAAATATATATATATATATATTAATGATATCTCATGTTTATTCTATCAAACCCATGCAGTCCTCGACGGTCCCTGAATTATAAGTTTATTATTTCCTCAGTCAGCTTGTGTTTTAGAGTATATATATATGGTGGTATAGAAAGAGTGGAAGTTTGAGTTCCATTCATCTGAATTGGAACAGTATTATTATTTAAGATTATCATGGATATGGTCAAGCTATTATTAAAAAAAAAAAAAAAAAATTAGAAAAAAAAAAGTAAAAACCCGTGACAGATTTACTTGGAAAACATAAAATTAAAAATGTCTAGGTACGATGCCTGCATTATGTTTACTGTTATTATTATTATTATTCTTTCTGAATATAGCAAATTAAGATCAGGTCGTGCCCACGAGTGGGGGAGCGCATGACAGGGTCCCTTAAAATCAGGTTTATTAAAAAAATCCGAATTAGAGGCCTTGTCTCTACTGAAACAACAAAGGCTGAATATCCAATTTCAATCAGTCTTTGTGGGATTTTAATTATGTGGCGAATTGTCAAGTCCTCACTCATTGGCTGCAAACTGGTCACTGAGCTGCAGTACATGTCTTCTTATCTACTTTAATATCCTAATGACGGTCCGAAATCGAAATTGCAAATGATATATAGTATTTATTTCGTATAAATTAATATGAGATACTTAACGATCATTTCACATTATATAAACGATCAAACTCACTCATATTAATTTCTTCAATCTCCAAGCCAAAACATTATATTATATAAAAGATCAACATTAACGTACACATCCCGCTTTTTGAGGCACCAAAAAGTTGCAATTTTTATGAGTTGCATGAGAGCTTTATGGATGGATTCCAAATGAATTACAAAACACAAGTTGACTCATGCAGTGAACATACCATCATCTCCTGAATTATTCACATATATTAATAATACTTCATGGGTTTCCAGTCAGTGCCACATCACCCCCCACATGGGAAAGTACACGTGCCACTTCTACGGTCGTCGAGAGAGCTTGAACGGTGCGCCGGTCACCGATTTTCAAACCGTGATTCATGTGTGATCAGTCGGTTGGACCGACTTAGCCGGTCATACTCTGTCATCAAGTCTCGGGACAAAGCTCCTTTTAGAGGCCAGTTAATGTATCCATAGGCCTTTCCAAGATACCCTGAGATATACTTGAATATATATATATATATATATATATATATATATATGTGTGTGTGTGTGTGTGTGTTTATTTATAAATTATATTAGACACTGGACATGTCGGAGACCAAAAAAAAAAAAAAACAAAGAAAGAAAGATATTTTGCTTTTCTAAATCATGCCCTGATCGAGTAGTGTTGTTGGTCATTAATTAAAAGGAGGATTAATTACTAAATTGAGTAAATATTATAAGATCAAGTACAGGCGTATCTGATATTCGATGCTAATTAATATAAGTAGTATACACGTACGTACGTCCAAGTAGTGCTGCTGCTCTCTGAAAACTTGATCAGATCATGAGATGGATGATTCCTGCACGTCCTGATCTAGCTAGCTAGCTCTTCAATATTTAGTAATTTACATGTTTTAATTGGAACCATTTTGCTGAGCAGGCATGAATTAATTTTAGTAATCATGAGTACCGTGCTATATATATACATGACTCTTCCACCTTGTCAAGTAAAACTGCTATAAATATATAAATTAATGTCCAAAGATCACGCGTACTATAACGTGCCAAGGGGCATGCATATATGCAGATAGCTATATATATATATATATATTAATTAAACTAATGAGCAAGAATGATGGATGGGCATGCCCTGAAGAATGCTGCATGCAGTTTGCCGTTTAAATACAAATGAAAATGGATGTGTTGATGATCATGACTAGTATTCAAATAGTTAGTTTGGTAACTATTTTCACTGCAATGGTGAAAGAGAAAATGCATGTTTAATTGTTTTCCCCTTCTCAACATAATGCTTATTATAGATAGTGCATGCAGCTTGTTTAGAATTGTGGGGCAGAGAGAGAGAGAGAGAGCAACATCTTTTGCTTCAAACTAGAGAAGCTTATTAGGGTGTATTTGGTTTTCAAATTCAGCTGAGCTCAGTCTAATTTTAAGTTGAGTCTAATATCCAAACACTCAACTCTCAAATTACTAAACTCATCCTAACTCAAAACCTTCTTACACGTGGAACTCACGATTTTTTTCAACTTAAAACATCTTTATACCTGGGATCCACAACATTTTTCAATTTTCCATAAAAATAATAATCTCATCTTAACATCCAAACACACTTTAAACTCAGTTTAGATAGACTCCACATAACTCTCTTCATTACTCAACTTTCTACTATTCATAAATAACTCAACTCAGCTGAACTCAGCTTAACATCCAAACGCGGCCCTAATCATGAGATTACTATATATATAGGGATTACTATATATATATATATATGCATGGCTTGGCTCCTTTGGCCCAAAAAAGGAAAAATTATTTTGCAGTATCAGCAATATTGCCCTGCAGATGGCTGGAATGTTTAAGTATATACTAATATAGTAGGAGTACTATATATACATGGGATCATATGTATTAATTCCATTGCTCTCTTAATTTTAGTCTCTCATTAATGTCTCAGCTTGCATGCATGCATGCAGTTTTCTTGGCTAAAACTAACCATGCATGCATGCATACATTGATCGACAATATTGATTTTTGTCTTGGCCCCAACCCAAGACATCTAGCTAGGTACGTAGGTCTTGGTATCAAGTAATTAATTAACTTGTATATATATTTGATGATAGAGAGCTAGCTAGGGAGACTAATTTTATTTATTTATTTATTTTATAAGAAAACAAACTTTCATTAATAAAATAATATTACAGACATTTATCAAGCTAAAGGAATTGAAAAATAAAGTCTAGAATTCAATCCCACTACATATCAATGTTATCCACATTTTTCGCATTGCGAGTAAGACTATGTATTGCCATATTACCTTCTCTAGCTATGAGCATAAACAAAACTTGTACACTTAGGTTTGGGTAGTGATGAGAAATGTTGAAAAGAGTTGTAAAAAAGTAATAAAAAGTAATGAATAGTAGTAAAAAGTAGGTGAAAAGTAACAATAAAGTAATGAATAGTAGTGAAGTATTATGAGAATACCTGAGAAACTACTCTTGGTACCCAAACGACGTTAATGTCTGTGTAACAGTCCTAACATTGATCCCTCCATACTGTTTTGCAGCAAAGCCTCCACAGCCAACAAGCAGTCAGATTCTACTAATTAAACGTACATTATGATTAATGTATATATAATAAATTAATAGAAAATTAGAATGGAACAATTATAAGTATCTTAATTTGGATCAGTATATACTTAATTGATGCATGATGATCTGAATCATGTAATAATATTGACTCCATCCCTACTTAGTTTGGGCAAACCACCAAATATATATAATTAGTACCAAAAAAGATTACATATTAATATTAAATATATATAAAACAAACATAAAAATTGTTTGGGTTAGAGACCACCCGCTGCTTTGTCGAATTCGTTGTATTTTCCTTACCTGTCTTTTTTGTATTATCATCATTCACTTAATTCCCTCAATGACAATATATATATATATATATGTCGACACGCGAATTGGTACAAAGATATAATTGATGTATTCGAGACCACTATCACATACATACATAATTAATTAGCTCCATGTACACACATATATATATATATATTAATAGAGTAATAGTACATACAGTTGTGGAGTCCGCAAGTGCCGTGCAGTCGCTTTGAAAAAGAATGAGTCCACTATTAAAAAATTAATTTTTTTTCATGTGGGTCCCGTATTTATTCATTTTTTTAAAAATGATTGTACAACGCTTACACACTCACTACTGCAACTATCATTTCTCTTATATAAAATGTTGTAAAAATAGTTGTATACGTATCGTATATACATATATGTATGTATGGACAAATAGCACTTTTAGTTTAACGTGCAGGCGTGCTATATTATATATAGAGACACACACGTATGACAAGTACTAATTTTGCATGTTGGCTGCAAAATGCTTATTAGTTTGTATGTATTTTCCAAAATACATATAAAATATATATACACCTAATTGTGATGATGAGAGCATAACAACCAATCATTGGGTACGTACCACGTACATAATTACTCCTAATTATTATATATGCATGATGTTTAGACAGATGAAAGCCGTTGAAATATTCTTTAGCTATCTAGGGTTCTACAAATATATATATATATATATATATATTTTGACAATTTACTTATTTGATATTCAATATGAATGAGCAAGTCGGCTTCTTTGTTTCATGCTCCGTTTGAGGGATTATTGCTTCAATTTCAAATTACAATCTCTCTCTCTCTCTCGATCGACCGTGCATGGCTGTCTTAAATATATAATACAAACACCATATATGCAACCCTAGCTCTCGTCATTGTTATATATATATATATATATTGGATTGCATTTTCTCTTTTGGAAGTTCAATCCATCTTAATTAACTAATCCAGCTTATTCGATCCATGGAGCATTTCAGAACGGCGTGCAAATTGATATATACGGACAATTTGATGGTCCGAATGCAGACATTAACGCATTATATCGTCTCTACAACGTACGTACTTGCTCCATTCATTTCTAGTAATTGTAGGGTAAGTACCTTTTTTTTTTTAAAGAGTAACCTGCAAGAACCATGCATGCATCCAATTTAATTAATGGTAAATATCATATTACTGTACTTTTAGAGCAATTTCTTGGTCCATGCTATCATTACAAGAAAACTATTTATTTGTGGTCATTTAATTCCAACAAAATGACTATTTACAACTAAAATAAGTTTATTTTGATCCCAAATAACATTTTTACTGCAATTAAATGACTACAAAAACCTATTTTGCTTGTAGCGTGTAGAGAAATTTCATCATCAATCGATCGATCTTGGCCTATAAACGGCCTACATATATGCGCTCAATATCATGGGTTAAACCCAATGTTTAATTGAAATATACCTTACCTATATTTTTTAACAGTTCACCATGCGTGCCGTTGATGTATATTGATCGATGACATATATAGGCAGGGGCACATATGGCTATCAGCTAGCTAGGAGTTATGAGTTACAGTGGATGAAAAACCAAAGTCATATTTGGTAAGTTAATTGTTCACCAACCAAAAAAATATTTTATTAAAAAGTATTCTCATTTTTCTCACTTACTCCCGTGTCTCCTCTCTCTCTTCCTTCCCTTTCTTTTCATTTCTTTTTCATTTCACTTCTAGTCTTCTTCCATGGCTCCGATCCTCACCAGCAGAACAAAACAAACAAAATTTCATCACCGAAAGAAATAAAACAGGACATGAGACTATGTTAAATAATTTATTTAGACAGTAAAAGTTAAATTATTAATTAATATATAGAGTGTATTTGTAAAATATAAAAAAATATTAAAATATATAATATTATATTATTATTATTATTTTGACTTTAGAATGACTAGTTTAATGTGGATTAATCTCTTCAAAGATTTTGACTTTAGCCAAAATCTCAAGTTTTAGTCAAAATTTGAACTTGGCCATTGCCAATACTCTTAGACACATTATATATGATCGCTAGCTTCTTGTCGATCGATGAATATTAATTATTATATAATGTGAACCAATTTAAGTTTAACTAATATCTTACTAATAAATTATCACAAACTTGCTATTTATGGAGGTAATATTTTTATATGAGAAAAGATATTTACAACTGTGAATTGTGCAACCGCCGCGTAATCGCTTTGAAAAAAGTGAATAAAACATGGGACCCACATGAAAAAAATTAATTTTTTAATAGTGAATCTCACTCTTTTTCAAAGCGATTACGCGGCGTTTACGCACTTCACAGTTGTATGTAGAATTACTCTTTTTATATATATGCCCTGTTAATTTGAACAATGTACGTATCTGTCCCAAAAAGAAAAAATAAAAAGACAGACAAAAGTAACTTAGCCAAATTATTAAAGTATTCTTCTATAATTAAATTATGAGTTGGAACCCCCTGATCTCTCTCTCTCTCAAAAAATAAAAAATAAAAATAATAATGAGTTGGAAACATTCAATTTTACTGCATGCATGCTTTAATTAAAGTAAGTATATGGTCTGATGGCCATGCACAAATAATTGGATTTTAAATGAGAAGTTGTAACGTCTTGGCAATAATGATAAGACGGACCAAACTATATACATGCATCAATTTAGCTTTATCGAACATATATATATATATATATGCAGCATGTACCAAAAATCACGTGTTTTAATTAATCTCTTGGATTTAGTGTCTTAAGAAAAATTCAAAGCCACTTCACATCAAGCCGCGGAGGTCGATCTACCGTCTACGCCATGAGGATCATGATTAATGATGATCATATATATATATATATATATATACACACACGCTTTTCCGGGCCCCACTGTTGAAGCTGGTTTTGTCTATTGTCTGCGACGTCGTTCATCATGAGAAACGTGTGCATCATCACATCTCTGATCACCGGTAGATCAAATTGGTTCTAATATACTCCACATTATATATAAGCAATTGTTTTCAAGTTTTTTCACATATATTTTCTTAGAAATATAAGACTAGTCGAGCCATATGCATGGTTAAAAAGTTACAATGTTACAAATATAAAAGATCACAACCATTAGAAATATTGTATAAAAATACATTTATAAATTGATATAATTTTAAATGAATATGTTAGATCTATTTTATATAGTAAATATAATAATATAATTTAAAGTTACGTTAATTTATAAACTTATTTTTATAATAAGATCTTTAAAGGATTTCAGACTTTGATTAATTGATGATAAGTAGAACAATTTAATTAATTTAATAAAAATAAAATAAAATAAAAAATAATTTAAAAATATATAAAATATGTTGCTTAGAATAAAGAGTAATCTTAATCATATGAGTGGTCGTTTTTACCGTCTATAGTTATCGTTACAGTAATCACGTAAAACTCTGAATTATAAACGGCGTCGAATTCTAGGTTGCCCGCCACGTTACTTCTAGCTGAAAAACATAAGTAATTAATTATTAGAAAAAGGAGAATTAACTGAAATACCCTTAAAAAATTATAACACAAATCAACCTTCCATTCAAATTGACCGGGCCGGGTATCTTGGGCTTCACGTGAGTGGCATATCACAATGTCCGAGATCAGTCATATGCTGACTCAGCACCGTCGGATGCGATCCCATTGGACCAGATAGACAGATTGGTATCTAACTCTATCGATATTTCTGGGCTTCGCAGTTTCGGCTGATGTTGGGATTTTGAATATAAAAACAACGATTTCAGTGTTTCGGTTCCCACGGCAACCTCAACTCTTCTTTCCTTTTGTTAAGCACAAAGCAGTTTCCACTCTCTCCCGGCTTCCTCACTCTCAAACCTTTGCCTTTTTCTCGCATACACTTGCAAATTAAAGGGTATATTTACCTATTACCTCCTCCTCGAACTCCTTTCTTTTCTTCCTTTCAGATTTTGCTTGGTTTCCAAGAGAGCAGAGAGAGATCTTTTCGGTGGTGTGTGTGATTGTCCAGCCATATTTCCATACATATTTCTCAAACGGATACCAAAAGAAGCTCCTTCCTACTTTCTGTGCAGTGCAGATACAGCTCAGTGGTGAATCCAGCCACTTATTAATTTGTTTCCTTCTTGCTTTTGCTTGAGTTCCTCTATAGACTTTATTGCCTTGTTAAGAGGCATATTTATTAGTCCCCTCTGTGATTTTCCTCGGTGGGAAATTCTTTCTCCCTCTGTTCTCCTATCTTTCTCTCTTTCTTGATGGGCTTCGAGATTTAAACAGTATTTTTTTGACGCTTTTTGTTTCAAATCCACCTTTTTAATGTCTTTGCGGCAGGTTTCTCAATCACAATTGTCCCTAATCTTCTTGTTCACAGCTCTTTCGCTTTCTTTGACATCTTTATCTTCTTTTTCATTGAAAAGAATCTCGTAGGAGAGACAACTAATACTGAGAGGAAGGAAAAGCATGGACCAAGACCAAGGTATCCTATGCCCAATCAAATTCACAGAGCACCGAAACGTTACCAAAAAGCTCACAAAGCCGAGACATGTAGTATCTGATGGCCACCGGAAACGACAAGCTGTAGACCCAAATGCCCCGAGAGTCGTTCGTATTTCGGTGACCGACCCCGACGCCACGGACTCGTCCAGTGACGAGGAGGACGAAGTAGTGTTCTTCTTCGGCCGGCAACGTGTGAAGCGGTACGTCAACGAGATCAACATCGAGTCCGGCTGCAAAACCAACGCCATTTCGAAAGCACGGAAACGACCCGCCGGAGGGTCACCGACCTGCCGGCGGCCACCGAAAATAGCTCCGACGAACGGTAGAAAGTTTCGAGGTGTACGACAACGGCCTTGGGGTAAATGGGCGGCCGAGATTCGGGATCCCGTGAGACGTGTACGGCTATGGTTGGGGACTTACGACACTGCCGAGGAGGCTGCCATGGTTTACGATAACGCGGCTATTAAGCTTCGAGGCCCGGACGCTTCAACCAACTTTGTCAGTCCACCGCCAGCGAAAGACATGCCCGAAGTAAATGTGCCTTCTGTCTCGTGCGATGATTCGAGCGACGAGTCTCTAAGTCACAGTCATAGTCTCTCTTCTCCGACGTCTGTTCTTCATCGTTACATAGCTCATTCATGTAGTGAAGAAGTCCAACCCCCAAAACAAGAAAAAGAACAAGAACCAGAGCAGCAGCAGCAACAAGAATCGATTAAGAAACCAGTGGGAAAGTGTAAACGAGAAAAACTAGATGGGGAGGAAGTGTTTCGAGAATGTCAAGCCGAGATGAGTCTCTCTGATGACCCGGGTATCGCCGATTATCTACAGCTCGAGTTTCCGTCGTGCTACGAAGATCTCTTTAACTACTCCGAGCCGTCGCTTCTTTTCGAAGACCCGATGCCGAGAGATATCCCGATGGACGATTTCGGTCTCTTGTTCGGTGATAACAGAAACGAAAGTTACGGGTCCTCATCAATGGTGAACCCGAACCAAGGAGACGATTATTTCCAAGACATCTTGTTGAGTTCAGACCCTCTTGTGGTCCTCTAATGGAGTTGAGAAGAGAGAGGGATGAGTGTGGTTGCCGCCTTTGGCTGGCCGATTTATCGGCAGATTTTGTTCCGGTTGAAACCAGAAGTATCGGGTACTTTTGATTGTACTCTAATATTTATTTTGGACTATTGAGCAGTAGTTATGTATTCGTTTTAAATATAGATTACGTAAAAACAGAGTGAAGTTTTGTTTTTGTATCTTATCTTTATCTTATCTTAAGGCCGCTTGCTGTATTTGTAAGACTACTACTGAGTGTATAACTTTAGCAAATTAGTGGAAATGCATACATAAAGCTCTTTTCACTGTTTATTCTTCTTTTTGGTTCATATTTATTAATTTTCAATATTCTTCTTTAGACAGTGTTTTTTCTTTTTTCTTTTTTCTATTTTATTTAATTGAGTATCGGTGAACAATACTTCAGTAGAAACAAGATAAAAATATAATATATAGTATTATTTTTCAGATGACTTACGCGCGTTAAGAAGTCAGGATTTACCCATCTCAGATATTATTTGAACGGGTAATGTTATATACAGTCGTAGAATGCATAAATATCGTGCAGTCACTTTGAAAAAGAGTGAGATTTACTATTAAAAAATTAATTTCTTTTCATGTAGGTCTCATACTTATTCAATTTTTTCAAAGCGACTACATGGCACTTGCACACTCACGACTGCAAGTATCATTTCTCTGTAGAACTGTTTCATCCAACTTCAAGGCAAAATAATCATCCATTATTAATTGAAAAAAAATCTATTCATCATTCATTCTCTCATCATCTCATGATGTGGTATTAGATGATAAGGTTACAAGTGAAATATAATAAATAGTCTCTAATTATCTAATGTCACATCATAAAATAATGAAAAGATGATGATAATTTGAATGATGAATATATAACATTATTCTGATTAACTTTCTCGCAAAGGAAAAAAAAAAAAAAAAAACCCGACAGAATGGCCACAATAATGTCAAATAGCATTACTGGGATGCCCTTAATTGAGTTTGCTTTTCTCGAAAACCATATTTTCTCAAGCGAACCTAAAAGTTTTTGCCGGTGAGAACATAGAAATGCAGCGGAAAAGGCAAATATGGTGAGATGCATGCACGGGGTTTAATGCTCAAAAGCCAACCGGCCATGCAACTCTCTAATTTAGAAGAATTTCCAAAGTTAAAAAAGGGCAACTAAATTTAGAGGTACTGTAATTAGATTGTCTGCAATTTGGGTTATATATCACTAATGAGTAATGATATTTACAATCGTGAAGTGTCTAAGCGTCGCCTAATCTTTTTTAAAAAATGAGTAAATAAGAAATGCATATAAAAAAATTTAATTAATTTTTTAATAGTGAATTCTATTATTTTTTTAAAGTGATTATACGATACTTACACACTCTACAACTATATGTAACATTACTCAGAGGCTATGCCAACATCGATCCCACCTCATCTACATCATGACCTTTATCCGTATAATCACCGACCTTAATTGGTCAGCTACTAATTATCGGAAAGGATTTTGATTTCATTGGCAAGAAAACCTTAATCTATAAAGAGCAATATTCTCAAATGTACTCTAAATCAGTTTATATATTATTTAAGTATTTTCTATTATTTATTTATTCCTTTCAAAAAAAGAATACAATTGTGAGAAAAATAAAGAAAGAGTTAAAAAAGAGAGAAAAAATAGAATTTCTTTACATGGATGAATAATACTTTTCCAAATGTAAAAATCCGGCCACTATTAATTGCACAAACGTACGTACTTTGGGTAAACTTTATTATATAGAAGGGTCATTTTTAATTAAAGACTATTAATTACATGCAGTCGTGGAATACGTAAGCACCGTGTAATTGTTTTAAAAGATAGTAAAGTTTATTATTAAAAAATTAATATTTTTTATGTAGATCCGTATATATTTACTTTTTTTAAAATCATTGCGTAGCGTTTATACACTCACGACTGTAACTAAAATTTCTTTTATCTATATATATGCATAGGTCCCTTCGGGTAGCACAAGTACTACGATACTCATGTTATGGTAAGTGTTATTTTCACCGTAATGTGATGATGAACAAAAAAGGAAATGTCCACGGACCACAGCCACAGGACAGGGATATTGTATGTCTAAGTACTTTGGTGAGACTCTGAGGATATGTATCTGCAGTGACACAACATGCTTAACCAATACTCATAGAGGCAGAGGAATGACATGACGACAAAGTTCCCATCATTATGTCGCAAAACCAGACAATAATTTGATCTATTGTTATGATTCTTAAACTATCGATATTGCCCTCACGCCCTCGAACATGTTTATCCTTTCCCCTGAAAAATAAATAATTATGATATATTATTTATGTCGATAACGATTATTTATGATAAAAATATATTTATTTTAATAAAAAATAATTATTTTTTTAAAAAAATAAACAATTTTCTTATAATATATATAATATCATGTATTCACCTCGACCGATCACCCTCGACTGAAAAACAAAGAAAAACATACATGCATGCACACATGGCTTCAATGTAGTACTTCAAATGCTCATGTATTTTAGTTCTCATGACTTTAGAAGGGATGATTAATTCCATTCGACTATGACTAGTCTCTTCATGGAGTACGAGCTCTACAAGCAAATTATAGCTTTTTAGGAGGGAAGGAGCTTTCAGGGTGATCTCTAGGTTGTGTTAGTAATGGAGGGGTCGTTTTATGGTGGCCGCTGCCGGTTGGTGGAAAATTAAGGACATTAAAATTGGGGAAACATAGGATTGTGGGTTTGGGCTACATGACCCATGTCATGTGACAGTATGTCCTATGCATGCCGCTTTTATATACCTTAGGTTATAAAAAAAAAAAAAAAATGTGGACATTTTCAATGTTCTTCTATATATGTTTCCATCCCGGGCCCTTTCTTTTCACTGGCTGGTGATTTGTACTTCCACCTTGTGGGGTATTCAAATGTTTATGAACTAAAGGGGCACACTTCCACACCTACATGCAATGAAATATTTATATAGAGACTAGAGAGGAAGAGAGATCATGTAGATCTTTGTTCTTGATTTTATCATTCTTGATGCGCGATATTATTTTAAGGGACTATTATTTAAAAGAACAATGCTAGATACAGTCTCCATTTGAAGACTGCAATGCAAGCCTAGGTAATTTTATCTTTAAATTTTTTTTAAATTACAAAACTATCCCTCTTGAAATGATATTTTTTCTCATTTAATAAAGAGTCTGCACATACAGTCCCCAAGTGGGGACTGCAAATAAAATTTCTCTATTTAAAATATGAACTGACACTTTATATCATAACCATATTCAGTTATTGTATTTTTCTTTACATTTTGTCGAGAATGCAATTAGTATGTAAACTTTTTTTTATGAGCTCAAATATCATATTGGGATTGTTTAAATAAATCAAAATCTCTTGGTTTTGGAGTATTTTCCATCTAAATCAAATAACATAAGGTTCCTCATGTACTGATAGGCACTAATTATTTGTGTAATAATTATTTAGGGATAATGAGTTTGCAACAAATAATGCAAAGTTACAAATTAATTAATACTGAAATGAAATATAATTAAGTTAGTTTGGGCAAGATCGGTGTGGAACAAGTTCTGACACAAGGTAAAGTACTGATACTGCATGCTTTTTGAAGATTGCGAACTGTGCACTGAGAGAGAAGCGTTGACAACTTTTTTAAGGTGCTATTTTAAAAAAGTGCCAAGAAAGATTTTTTTTTTTTTTTTTTTGAGCCCCAAGAAAGATGATCTTTACTGCAGAGAGATGTGTTTGAATAAATCTAAAAGCAAAATTCCTAAAAAAAGGCTTGCGAAAGTATCTATTTTTTTTTTTTTTAAACTTTTTAGTAGTTATCTTTTAAATTTTCTTATATGATATCAAATAATTCAAGAGAATTTTTTTTTTTTTTAACTTAATCCCATGCCAAAACTAATTAAAGATGGTAAAAGAATTATTTTTAGGTAAAAACTTTGCTCAAGAACATGCCATCCTCAAAGTATAGATAACTAGATTATGATTTCTTATAGTTTTCTAACCAAATCACTCTATAATTAAGAGATGTAGACATAGCAAGTAAACCTTACTATATTTAATGTTGGAATCAAGACTCGAAAAAAAGGTTCCATTCAAGCCGATTCACATTGAATCGATAAAAAACCGAATCGATTTTAATGAATTTTTTGAATCGGTCACTAAACTATTTCAATCGATCGATTTGAGCCGATTTTGATTGATTTGAGCCGATTCCATTCGATTCAAAATTATATTTATTTTTATGTTGTCTAATAACTTAGTCAAAATAAAAATAATATTAAAAATAATAATTTAATAATATTTTTTTCAACATTTAATTTTTTTTATCTTATCTTATGTGTATAACCAAATGTGTTTGTAGTTTGGTTTAGAAAACGTGCAATATAATTAGCAATTAAGTAAATAATTCCCACCTGGATTCCGGGAGTACTTTATTATTAAGATTAATAATTTCTAGTCTTAATGAAACCGTACAAAATAAATTAAGGAACTTGCATGCATTGGAGATCAGTAGAGATCGGAAAAAGTCCCCGTTTGGTGGTGGGCAGCGGATAAACGTCGGTTGGGGAATTGACAACGACGGTGCTCAAGTCAGTGAATAGTGATTTAATGCGAGATGGTGGCCGACATTATGGTAAATAGAAACTCCATCTATGAGTAATGCTACATATATACAATGAGTCTGCAAATATCATACAGTTGTTTCGAAAAAGAATAAGATTAACAATTAAAAAATTAATTTATTTCATATAGGTTTCGTATTTATTTATTTTTTCAAAATAATTACATAATATTTATACATTTATGACTACATCATCATTTCTCAACATGATATTAGGTGAAAATTTAGAATCCATGCGGCATGCAACTCCTTTCCTTTAGTGTCCCATAATTTTTCGGAATCTCATTTCATAACTTCAACCAATCATAGGGATGAAATTTCACTTCCAAAAACAAAACCAGTCTCTATTATATATATATATATATATATATATATATATATATATATATATATATATTGTCTCAAATTGTTTTCTGAAAAAACAAAAAAACACTTTGTACCATCTTTCTTATTCGTTAATTATTTGTTTATTGAAAACAAATTGAGTAATACTAGATACAGTTATAAAGTGTACAAACCTTATATACTATTTTTTTTAAAAAATGAGATGCATTATTAAAAAATAAAAAATGATATTTGTAGTCTTAGAATGTACAAGTCTTACACATTCTCTTTGAAAAAAGTAAGTAAATCAGGGATCCACGTGATAAAATTATTTTTCTCGACTTTTTGTATAGGGAGAACGTGAGACTTGCATATCCTAAGATTATATCTTGCACTACTCTTAAAAAATTGAGTTTTTCATGTGAGTCCCCCATTTACGTACTTTTAAAAAAAAAATACGAAACTTTTATACCCTAAGATCAATATTATTAAAAAAAAATTAGTTTATTTTATCAACTTAGAATATCGATCTTAAGTGAAATTGAGAATACTTACTCCACATTTATTACAATGAAATTGACATATCGTGCCTAGCTATATCTTACGAAAATCCTGAAAAGTGTTTTTAATAAGACAATGTATTAATTCTTTTGACTTGGATAAGCTCCATTTCTGAAGGATATCCACATGACCACTTCATCCCTTTTCCCTATCCCTAGAAAAAATCTATACAACCTCTTATTATTCAAACACAACATGCACATATTATACATTTTTTAATTTTTATTTTTTTTTCTTTTATAAAAAATTTAATATATGAATATTAAATATAAGAATTGAATTAGTTTTTAAAAAATAAACTCAAAAAAAATTAAAAAAAATATTAAAAATTTTAAAAAATATGATGTGTGAAGGTTGAGAAGTTGTATAACATTGCTCTTTCCCGTATTTATAATATCTTCTTGATGGATGACATCGGTACCCATGAAGGGGGTCATGGGACAGAGTTATTTCCATTAAGAAAAATGATAAATGCATTATTTTTTACAATACATTACATAATTATATTTTAAAATAAATGATAGTTTAGTAAAATATTTTATAAAAATAACATCACTTTATAAAAATATCTTCATTACTGTGAAATATATTATGTAAATATCTTTGCTCTTTCATTAATGGGTATTTATGTTGTCCATTAACTTGCACAGTTTCTGCTTTGATATGGTTGTCCATAATATTTATTGCATATTCAGTTACATTGTTTGGGTATAAATTGACCGACACAGCATTATAAATTCCCAGATATTATTAGCTACTAATTTATATATATAGTGCTGCTAGGATACGCCCACAGTGACAGCTCAGCGTGACCCAGACAAAATTCATATTTTCAATTTTTTAAATTTTCTTATTCATATTTTTTTAACATTTCTAAAAATTTTTAAAACATATAAAAAAATCAATATATTAATAATCATTTTTTTAACCAATACATAAAAGAAAAAAATTTAAAAAAAATTAAATACATAAAAAGTCAAAATGAATGAGCAAAATAGAGGGATATAGTTCATATATATATATATATATATATATATATATATATATATATATATATATATTACCCCTGGAGAAGACGCATACCACCACAACTTAAACCAAGTCTACAGTCATGAAATTTTATATAAAATTTTTTATAAAATACTAATGTTATTTAATGGAAAAATGATAGTTGTAGTCGTGAGTACACAAGCGTCGTGCAATCATTTAAAAAAAATAAATAAATACAGGATCTATATAAAAAAATAATTTTTTAATAACGAATCTTACTCTTTTTCAAATCGATTGTATAACGCTTATATATTCTACGACTGCATATAACATTACTCTATTTAATGTGATGTTTGCTCGTAAATTTGGTAGCTACATTTACACATGCTCAACATAAAGTGGCATAAGAAATCATGACATTGTGATCAATACGCAGTAGTACTACGTAGGGACGTTGGAATACTATCTTTCTTAATTATTTTCTGTCCTCAATCTGCTTTTGGCAAGAACTGACAATTATACCGTAAATGCTTCATTTATAGGGACAACTTTTATTCATAGCCTATCTTATTATATATACCTAATTCAGTACTTTTTTTTTTTTTACTTTACTTACTGTACTATTTATTTTTTTTATAATTTTATTTTCAATAAGATAACTTATATCAAATTTAAATTTTAAAAAATTATAAATATATATCATCATAATTGAAAATATAAATTTCTAAATAGTTTTGTTACTCATTATGTTTGAAATATTATATTTATAATTCGGTGAAAAAGATATTAATCATATTGTTTACACTAAATTAAAAATTAATATTAAAATTTAAAATTTAAATCTCTCTTAAAAAAAAAAAAAGAACTCTTGGCAGGTCAATCCAATTCGATTTGGGAGTAAAAGAATTAATTATATTTTAGCTGGAATTTTACAATTTACATGGGTTTCGGAAAAGGTAGTTGGTGGAGACAAGGGAGGGAGCCACTTGTTGCTGAGAGTGAGACGGCTAGATTGCAGGCTTTTTATGCAGAAAACAGAGGGGAATTGAGTTGACGATGGAAGATGTAAGCTAACAGCTAGCAACTTGCAATAGCCTGCATTCCAAGTTGTGGCCGCTCTGTCTTTGTCTCTCTCTCTCTCTCTCTGCAACCCAACTTATAAGAACTGTTGCAATGCAATTTAATGAAGATCAGGGACACCACTTCGGAGCCCCTTCCGTTGTACTGTTGCATATTTGGTCCCCCACACCACTAAGACACATTACATCAACGGATACTCTCACAATATGCCTATATATCCCATTTTATGTGTTAAGGTTTTGTATTATCTTGGTGAAATTATCCAAGTACTCATGCATCACAGTGAAAATATTTACTAATTCACTCAATAAATTGATTAGTCGTCAAGCATACTATCAATTTATTAATTAAACAATAACATAAAATAAACGAAGCGCGTAACACCAATTTTGGTTATGAAGTGAAACCTTTTAAATAACTCTTTAAAGGTAAAACTCTACGGGGCAACCAAACTCAGAAAAATCAATTTTATTATTTGAAATCAATTACAAGTAAAACTCAATTACGAAACTTTTGTCAATTGATACTCTTACTTGACCAGATAAATAACCCATTTGTCTTCTACTGCAGTAGCAGCCAAAACTTCTGACGATTTTTAAACATTGACTTTTCTCCTGAAACTTTATTGGTTGAACTCGATCACTTCAACTTCAACACGGAGTATGAACGGACTCAAAAAGAGAGACAAAACACTAGAAAATTTTCAAGAGAATTTCCTCACACTCAAATACCACTCTCTGAGAGAAACAATATGAAAATTTTTCAAGAAATTTTCTAACCAAAATATGGACTAGAAAATATGCAGATCTAAATCTCTATCGATCCTAACCAATAGAATCCTTTAAATAAACAATCTGAAAGAAGTTTTAATTTCAATAGGACTTTGCTGACAGAGCGTATTTGTCGCTAACGGAATGCTGACATTTCGGGATATATCTTCTCTGCAGTAACAGATTTCAGATTAGGTTCTGTTCTGGATAAGTGCAGATCCTTGTGGACTCAATTTTCACATAAATGACTTATCTAAACAACCTCTAATACCTTAAAGTTATAGATAAACTTAATATTGTTATAGATAAAGTCAATAAATAATTTACATTTATCCAAAATTACCAACTTAATGATATGATAAACTCTATTATTTTAATCATCTAATCCTATCCAAACTTATAAACTTAGTCACCTAGTCCTAGTCAAAATTTTACATCTACACTTGACATGGGTTTTCATGACACAAAACTAATGATTTTGAATTACAATATGAAATAAGAATATCACACTATCATAGCAACTTGTTGCTTGTTGTTTTTGGTCATTGTTTTCTAGGTTACATGAAATTCCATTAAATTAAATTAGAGAAAAAAAAAAGAACACAAAAGGTCAGATCTATCGGAGCTTAGTTCAGGGAGAAGGTTTGGACCCATGCACTCACTATCGGAGATATATATATATATATATATGTGTGTGTGTGTGTGTGTGTGTGTGTGTGTGTGTGTGTGGCCAATTTGCATAACAGAAAACCAATACTATATATATATATATATATATATATATATATATATATATATATATATATATATATATATGATATGTATCTGTATGGTACTCCACCAAATTGAGCTAGCATGCATGCATGCATGATTTACATATGGTGGAAACTATATCATAAACATTTCAGCTCAAGGATCTTATCAAAGGTCGACTCACTCGATCGGCCTGATCATCACCTACCTGCATGCCTGCCCATTATATATATGGTGACCACCGTCCAGTCTGAAAATCAACTTGTTGGTTTGACCATCCTATATATAGCACCCATGCATCCACTTGGAAGCACTCTTTTATCCTGCATGGGTGCATGCATGATTGCATATATATCATGCATGCATGCACGTCATGTATCTATGTATAAAAAAAGAGAGAGGGCATTAAGCTTTTCGACCCTAGCTAAAGATATTAATCATTCGATAAATTAATTGGTATATATGCATTATTCACGGCGCGCATCTAAACACAATCTTTCATATATATCCAATTTTTGTACAACAAACAGCGGATATGTTGGGCGTAACATGACTTTCTAATCGAATGCAAATAAGGAAGAAAAGTTGACAATAATCAATGATCGAAAACATACATATATTCTTTTGACTATTTCATGTGATCATTTGATTTGAAAAACGAAAAACATATAGTAAATTAAAGAGGGAAACAAAAAGGTAAGGATGTTAATTTCTTCTTGTCTTTCACCTTCTAAAAGGGAATCCGGTTTTCTTTTACATGTACCAGGCCAGGCCAGGCCAGGGATTTTTGAGTCATGCGCCCAACATCCAATAGGAAGTCAAAGTTAGGGATTAGACATGAGCTGAAAATTAATTATGGGGCTAATTATTGTTCAAACTTCTAACTTTTTTTTTTTTTTTTTTTTTTGGTAACAAACCAAATTAAGAAGACATTGACAGAGTGAAAAGCAAGCAGAAAAGGGGTACAAAACTTTCCGACATTCCTTTCCTAAATAAATAGTGATTTTTGATATTTTCTCCCCATGCGTAAGGATTGTAGTATTTTTGTCACCAATCACATATTTTTTGTGTTTTCACCAAAAGTGGTCTGAACATGACAGCTAAGAAAGAAAGAATTTACACAAACGTGCTAGTTGATGTCATACTCAGAAGTCACATTCACAAGAATCACGACTTTGTCGAGCTCGAGATTCAACTCTATGTAGACCCAGTACGCTTTTTTCTTACTGCTGTTGTTTGGAGGTACTGGGCCTTCTTTCTACTTACTCTTATGTAAATTTCACAAAACCTGCCCCATCTGCTTGAATCACTACCCAAAGTCGTCACAACAGTTTAGATTGTTTTGAAAGTATGAGGCCCGGTTACAAAGGATTGTTTAGATTTGACAAAATCCTAGATTTCGGAATTGGAATTTGTCAAAGAGTGCCAACTTCGTAGCTATAATGAGTTCCCCAAGAAAATACAGTAATCAAATGTCAGTATTCACAACAAGTTGAAGAGAGATGGAACAATACGAAAAGCGCAAGCAAGAAAAAACGTATTCACGTACAGATTGTTACCATAGGCCAAAAGTTTGAGATATACACAGAATCCAGAAAACTAATGGAAAGAGGACCAAAAGTTAGGAAACGACTATAAAATAGAAATCACACTCTAATAGCCTCAGTTGTAGCTCCAACAACAATCTACAACTCGCAAAATCATGATTGTCCTAATTCCTTACTAGTTTGCCAGACCCTTTTAAACTTTCGTGGGAGAGGCTTGAAAGACAACAAAGCGAAGCTTTTTCAAAATCAGATCAGCATTCCCCTGCGTCATTGCAGAATTCAATTTCTCGCCTCAACCCCTGCCTGCCAACACATCCAACCGATTTTGTGATGATTCCTCCGGCCATGAAGTTTGTCTCAGATTTCCATTCCCGTACATATCTTCACGCTTCTGTGGATGGTTCTTATAAGCTACCTGATGCAGATGCAGCCATGCAATCATGCTAACTGCAACCAGAGCAGCATTTCCCAGTATCCCACCCATTTGATCCGATTTAAGGGATTTCTTTGCAAAATCAAAACTTGAAACGAGAACTTTGATGAGTATATTAGACCTCTTCTCTTCATGAACTACAACTTTCTCACCAGATGGACCATATGGATGACCAAAAAGTTTTTCAGGTGAAACAAAGTGACCTGTATCACGTACAAATGCCAGAGCTTCTTCAATGACTTCGGACTTCTTACCATGATGTTCAGCCAATCTCATTGCAAGAACTATCCGGCTTTGTTCTAATCGGGCAATTGCAGCATCTCTCTCAGCCTGCTGCTGCATTTGAATGGTCTGTCAAAGAGAAAAAAAAAACCATGTGGAATCTGTCACTCTTACTCTTATTCCCATTTGGAAAAAAAAAAAATAACAAAAGCAAAGAAAAAAAGGATTCTAGACTAAAAAACCTTCTCTTAGCTGAATTCTAGCACCAACACAACTGCCAACAAAGCCACGTCCCAAATATTTAAGTTGATATGCATCTAAAATTAGACTCCATTCCTTTCATACTAGGAGCAGAACTCCAGTTTCAACATTGTTTTACAATATTGCAAAAAGAATGAGACTTATCTTTAGACAGTTAGTGCCCTCCAAAAGGCCCTAGAAATTGAGACAGAGCAAGGTACATGCCATGTCCATTCAAAAAATTACAAGTTTCATCCATTTCCGGTCAGATAAAAATTTAGAAGTTGGCTCTCACAAGGCAGAACACAGATGGTTCCAATTAAAGATAATCCCATATTCAATTTTTTTTAATAACAAAATACAAAAAGAAAAGCCCTATACATGCCATCTTACTGAAAAAAGTTTGTTGACCACTCACCAATTTCTTTATCTTTATGGCTACCAACAAAGCAAGGCCCTCAAGTTAAAGTGGAGTATTTCCTTCCCTTCTTCAATTTTACAGCTAACATAACTAAACAAAATACAAGATACCATCAAGAAACCCACAAAATACAGCTCACCACAAATAATTCAAGCTATTGTTCTAATTCCTTTCCTTTCCAATTTCCTCACTGCCTTGCTAATCAAATTGACTTAAAACACAGAGATAAAACAAATACACCTGTTCTCATTTTTCTGCATTTTCTCGTTTCACCCCATTCAACCATCAACATTTTCATTTTCGAAAACTCATTTTTTTTTTCACCATTTGAAGCCAACATCCTACAGCATAATTCTCCCAGTGCAACTACCTCAAGTAAGAAAAGCCATTATCCAAGTACTTGGGCTAGGCTGTAAGAACCATTCCCCCCCACCCACATTAAGATGTTTCTAGACCACACTGATGATTTACCTGCATCTGAACATGCTCTATAAGCCCTCCCTACCAAGTGACTTCTAACGAAGTTTTAGCTCCCCCTTCAAATCACAGGAGTAGTTAAGATCAGAGCCTTCTCCATCCTAGTCTCAATATGGTCTATATTCTTCATCTCATGCGTCACCTAGTCAGGTGTTCCGTTGCAAAGATTGCATTCCTCTAACCTCCTTGCATTTTAAATAACGTGTATATTGATGAGGTCCAGCCAAAAGTAAATGATATCTACTCAGAATGAAAATTTATGCTTAACTTCAGTCTCACTCAAAGACCCTATTCCAGATATATCATATATGACAAAGGAAAAACCAAGAAAGAGAAAAAGGAAAGTTCTTAGCTTTTCTCCGAAGGCCTAAGAGAGTGAAAATCTCTTTACTCAACTCTACATTTTCCAGTTACATTTTCTCAGCAACCAAACTGAACATAACCAACCAGGACTGCATGAACTTTATAAGGAATCATACCGATATAACTCACGTCAGATAATTAAGCCTAATCCTGAACTTCCACAAAAACCGCATGAGGCTCTTAAGGTAAAACCGCATTTTCCTTCTCTTTTTCTCTTAATTTCCTAGAGGGTCAAATATCAAAATTGCTGTTCGTTATCACTCATCCCGACCAAAAAGAAAACAGAAATCAACCAAAGCACTCACACAGAAATCAAACAAGCTACTCACATGGAAAAATTCAAGCTGGTCCTCGAGGTTCTCAAGCGCGATCCGAATGGCGTTGAGGCTCTTGGCCTCCTGGATGGTGGATTCGTCTTCCAACCGTAAGTCCTTGACGAATACGAACCCGGTGGCTCGATCTTCGCCCTCAGCGAAGTCGTTGTGGATGTTTTTGCCCTCGTAGGAGGGCTTCTTAATCTTCTCGGGCTTCCTCAGGGCTTTGACGGAGTTGAGAAAATGAGTCCGCGAGATTGAGTGGATGGCATCACTGAGCTTGTCGTGGAGGTCCCAGATTTTCTCCAAGATCGCTTCGATTTCATCCAGCTCCATCTCCCATGTCATTTCATCTGGGAGGAAAGAAGGCTCTCTGAGGTTTGTAGGGCCTCTCTCCTTTGTTGGTTATAATTTAGGGCCTGTTTGGCATTTCATTTGACTACGTTTGGGTAGTGACAATACTTGAGAAATGTTGTGAATAGTTAGGAGTAGAGATTAGAGTAAGTTTATGGGTCCCATTAAGAGTATTTTGAGTTGTTTGGATGTGTGAAGTATGTTGAGTTGTTGACTTTTAAATAGGTAGTTGAAAAAGATGTGGGTCCCATAAATATTATAGTGATTTTAATTTTAGTAATAAATATTATAGTGATTTTATTTTATTTATATATATAATAATGATAAATATTATAATGATTTTATTTTTATATATATAATAGTGATAAATATTATAGTGATTTTATTTTTTATTTATATATAATAGTGATAAATATTATAATGATTTTATTTTTTTATTTATATATAATAGTGATAAATATTATAGTGATTTTATTTTTTATTTATATGTGATAAATATTATTGATTTTAATTCTTATTTATATATAATAGTGATAAATATTATGGTTATTTTTTGAAAGACTTTGATACGAAGATGGTTCATTGCGTTTGGCATGTGAAGTATTTCTAATAGTACGAAAATACTTGAAAAATGTTGAGGTATGTTGGCTACCCAAACGTAGATATTATTATTATTATTATTTTCTAAGCAAGCAATTCATAGATAAACTAAATGGTTACAAGATACTAAATTCAATAGAGTGTGAATCCTCAACAATCATTCCAAAACAAGCAAATGCAACACAAGAGAAATAAAAAAGAGGGATCTGGAGTAAAAAAATTGGCTTTCACCCATTTCCCATTAAGGGGAAGCTGCTTGAAGGAGACTTTCATGACCACATTATCTTGATCATTGGTTAGAAAGAGTGGAAACATAAGGAAGTTGCAACCGAAAGATAAGTCGATACGCTGATATAGGACTGTCACTGGTTGTGGAGGCACGTGTGGTTCACGCGCCACTCTTGGAAGGAAGGTAATAGTCGGATCTAAAAGATTTGAAGCCGCTGATCCCAATAGTGCTGCGCGTGTCGGTAGTAGACTCCCCCTAGCGCGACACTACGTGAGTTTCACACGCGGTGTGAGCGACACGTGAGCTGTGCGTGTTGTTCTTTTGGTAATGTTTCTTCCACCTTTCGACAGATTGGCAGCTGGAGAGTCTACTGGTGGGGCGCATGGCGGTTGTAGGAAGTCAGTAGGCAGTAGATTGACACATCTTGATGCTATGAATGGAAAACAATAGAAAAATCGAAAAAAAAAAGTTATAGACAATTCTAGCATTGGCCGAATAAGGGGAGCCGAAACTCCAACCCCTCTTGATGGAAAGGATGAGATCTTTTAATTATTTTGGTAGAGAGAAAAAAAGGCCTCCAAAGAGAGACTTAAGGAAAAAATTGTAATAATAATAAGTTATTATTATGATGTCATTTTCCAAGCTTGTCCATTTTCTTTATAAAAAATGTGGTTTATTAGAAAAAAATTAATTATATATATTTTCAATTTTCAATATTTTTTTAAGAGAAATATGCGAAATTTATGATGGATAGATATCTATCATATGTTTTCCAAATGCTTTATTGAATTGTAGGCCCAATTGAAAAGCGATTTTTCTTTTTTCTTTTAGCAACAATAGAAAAGTTGAAAAATGCTAAGCATACCGCTCCAAACTCCCAATGAGAGCTATCGTTTGCATTGTTTTTGTCTTTTTTGTTTTATTTTGTTTATTTTTGTTTGTACTTCGGGATTAAATAAATATTTTTTAATAATGTTGTAAATTTTTTTAAGAGAAATATATTTAAAAGTGTTAAAAAAATACATGTAAAAAAAAATAAAAATAAAAACACAAGAAAATAACTAGCGAGAACAAGGAAAATGATACTCTCACTACTGATTCTTACAGCTCGATGTTACTGTTGAAATTTTTTATTTTATTTTTTAATTCTTCTTTTTGCTTAGTGATTAAGAAATTTTAATAATATTGTATTTTTTATTTTTTTAAAAATATTTAAAAGTATAAAAAAATACATATAAAAAAAGATAACAAAAGTTATATTATGGGAGCGGTGGACGTAGCACTACCCTAGAAAAGTTATATAGATGTACTACAAAATAGAAGACTACTATATTTCATTTTAAATAATTATATGAAATATGCAAGCCATTATGATTTAAGCAAATAATATAGAAAGTATACACACGAGTCATAGTAGTCGAAAAGTTGAGAAATGATACTTGCAGTCGTGAGTGTGCAAGCGCCGTGCAGTCGTTTTGAAAAAAGTAAATAAATATGGGACCCATATGAAAAGAAATTAATTTTTTAATAGTGGACCCCACTCTTTTTCAAAGCGACTACACGACATTTACGCATTCCACGACTGTATGTAGCATTACTCCGAAAAGTTTAACTAAGTAGTATTGAATAATATTATTACGACCCATAAATGTATTTATCTATCTTCAAATCAAACTAGTTCAATCATGATCTAAAAAATTTTCACCCTTAACAATAAAAAAAGCTTCTCTGCAATGCGGCCACCATTGTTACTATTTTTGTCCCCCTCTACTACTACAAGAGTTGTTCTGCCTCTCTGCTTCACCTCCGATATAGATTATAAGAGCATTCATATTCGATTTCTTAAATTTTTTTTCTAAATTTTAGTTAAAAAAGATACTCCCTATAATTTTATCCTAAATTTTATTCATTTTTAAAAAAACCTTCTACATCTCATTCTCTATCATTTCTCTATTCTATTAAAATAATACTCTTCTATTATTTCTTTATTAGTTTTTCTCTCACTTCCATTTACAAACTTAACTACTCAATATTTTTTCTTATGTTTTGAACTATTACTCTAGTGAATATTTTAAACAAAAATTTAAATTATTTTTTTACGGGTATAATAATATTTTTAAAATAAATTTTTTTATATTTTAGTAATTATTTAAATTATTTTTAAAATTATTATTTAAAAACTATAATAAATATGAGTATGAGAGAAAATGTAGATGATTGGAAGAAGAATTTATTTTATTTATTAGAATAAAATATTAATAAAAGATGATTTAGGGGATGAATAATGATTCCCTATATTTGGAGAACTACTGTTCATCCCCTAAATCAAAAGTCTAAAATAGGAAATGGGATGGGAGGGAGTTTTGAGCTTTTTCCTAAATTTTTCCTTATAATTTTGGGATAATAGTGAAATGGGGCATGGGATGAGAGCACTGTTTTAAATTTCGTACTGTACTGGCTGGTACGGTCGAAATTTTTCGTTTCGGCCGTCCGGCCGGTACAGGTACTATATCTGTACCGTACCGGCTAAAATACCGGTCATACCGGACTAAATTTCGGCCTGTATCGGCCTATATTTCGGCCGGTACCGGCCGATATTTCGGCCTGTGTGTGTGTTTTTTTTTTTTTTTTCAATTTTTTCAAACTACAAACTTATTTTTAAACCACTAATTCAGACTAGACTATTTATAATTTTTATATATATGTATTTATATATAATTTATTTATATATAGACTATTATTTTGGAATATAATTTATATATATATAATTTATTTATATATCGACTATCCCGAAACGTTATCCCGAAATGCTATCCTGAAACGATACCGGTATCGAAATATTTCGTTCCAGTGCCTTGACCGGTACGACGTCTGGTACGGTATCAAAACATTGGATGAGAGTGCTCAAAGTAGATCAGCAAAAAAGCATGTGAAAACTAGAATGTGTTGTTTTCGAGACTTCTCCCAATCTTTTTATACTGTATGGAGCTAGCGTTGAGTATAGGGGTAGCTGTGAAGAGGGCTCAAGCTGGTCGCCACTCCCCGTCTCGATTCCTTGCACCTCTTAGAATATTTTTAGTTTTGTGATCTTAATTGTTTATTTGCTGTCAATTAATTATGTTCTATTAAAATAAATATATTTTCGCCACAAATAATTATTTTCGTTACAAATAACTCATCATAAATATTCTTTTTCATGTAGTGTGATTCATATCCAATTCAGTCCCATTGTCGGAGATGAGATTGGATGCATACTCAATCCGGCAGTGATACAGCCTGTCCTGAGGGAAGCTTCACATGCAATATTAGACGAGCATAAACTATGAAAACTGCACCTCTCCATGCAAGTTGCTTCACTCCGTGGCTAGAACCAAGTCGCCATGCGGCCAAGTATGTCACTGCATATACTTTGACGCTTTGATATATATATATATACACACTAGCATGGGGGCTACATGCAAGCTGGCATGTATGCCCTTTGTACGTAGCGTCTCGTTAGAGAAAAAAAAGTCTTAAAATCTCTTCGCAGAAGCATATAATAATAACAATTCATTAAATAACTACAAGAAAAATAGACTTTTATGATCAATTTATTGCAATCAAAAGACTATTTGCAACCAATTTTAGTTGTAAATAGTCATTTCGCTGAAATTAACTGGTCGCAAATAAGCAGTTTTCTTGAAGCGCTCTTTAAAAATAGATTCCGAACAACACCTAATTAAAAACACCATTATTTACATAAATGGTCCAACATACAAAATCATCATTTAATTGACAAGCTCGTGAGAGTTGCATACCAAAATCACCAAGTTTATAAGCACAAATTTCTATGTAAATTTGGTTTCACTCACACCGTCTCAATGCGTCGGTGTAAAGATCTCTAAAGATCTCACTTGTTTCTGTTTGTTAAATCGTCTCATCACCATTTTTCTTATTTATACAGATATTATATAATATTTGTTTCGTCCGATTTGGTGTTTGTTAACAGTTAAATCATTTAATCGCCAATTTTTTTTAGATCTAAATAGATATTATATAGTGTTTATTTCGTCTGATTTGATGACTGGTTTCATCCAAGTTGATGCATGTCTATTGATCCCATTATTTAGAATGAAGGCTAACCCATATTATACATGTGAGTTTTCTACACAACTTCTAAAAATCCAAAGAGGTTCAACCGAGAAGAGAAATGAAAAAACTCATACCCACGTAACGGCGAGATTCACAAGCAAGAAGAGAAATTCCAACGCTGAAGAACCCAGAAGTTTGTGTGAGAAATTGGGGAGTAAAAGACATTGGAAACATGAGAAAGTGAGAGGAAATAGATTTCAACTAATCTTTGGATAAGAAAAAAGCTGTAAAGAGACAAGTAAAACACTGTAAAAATACACTTTACACACTTGGTGAGGGAAAGAAAAATACAAAAGGATAGGAACTTGAGAAAACAAAGGGCAAAATTGGATGAAAAAAATATTGTTCATCCTATACAGAGTATTAAGGGGCATAACTGTAATAACAAGCAATTATATAGGGACATAAGTGGAATAGAAAGTGTCAACCAAAAATACTATTCATTCCTATTCATATGCCTATAGCTGCTTTTAATATGTAAGGAATATAGAAAACTCTGTATGCAGGAGAGTTGGCGCAGGGATGTGCATGAATAAACACGGGAGTATACATGGAAATTAATACGATGCGTTTTAAAATTTTTTCCTTCCCAGTTTTTGAAACCCATCTCGTGCTCTCCCTCCATTTCCCTCCTCCATCTCTCTAAATTTTCACCTTCCTAGTTTCAGAACCCTAACCCGCTCCATCTCCCTCCTCCTCTCCTCCATGTCGCATCCCGTGATGGGTTTTTAAACCCTAACTCCTCCATCTCCCTCCTCCATGTCGCGACTCAGGATGAGTTCTTTACAATATCCTCTCGACTATCTAACAGAGCTTTAGCATCAATACTAGCCATTTGAAGAGGCTCTTTTTTTGGATGGTTATTAGTGTTGAAAGTCGCCTTTGAAGAGGATGATATGCTTGACTTAGAGTTCTTAGTTTCTTCAAGCCCACCCTTCTTACTCAAGGAAATCACAAGAGCGTTTGGGGTGAAGTTCTCCTTCTCAGAGGTAAAGATTTATACCTGCTCATGTAAACCAGTAAAAAGAGCCTTTGAAAGAGAGTTATTTTCTATATCCTCCTGAATTCGTGAGGATTTTCGGTTGGGAGAGAGAAAAAGAGACGAACAGATAGGGGGATTGTTTTTTACAATGAGAGAAACAGAGAGGATTTTTTTTTACCAATGGGGGAAATGAACCCACTTACCACAGATGATGATGAAGACCGGTAGAGATGAAGTGTTCAAAACTGCCAGAGATAACGCCGACGATGACATGTGACGATGAAATGTTGGGATCGAAAATGCTAGACGTGTGATGGAGAATGAGAACTGCGTCTTTCCCTCCTCGTGTGTTTCTTTTTCATGTATTTTCTATGCTTTTTCCATTTTTATTTTATTTTTTATTTTTTTAAAACACTGACCGGGCATCATGCATAGCTCTCCTATGCAAAATAACCCGCCTGTAGCAGAATTGTATATATATATAGAGTAATTCTAGATACAACCATGAATTGTATAAACGCCGCGTAATCGCTTTGAAAAAGAGCGGGATTTACTATTAAAAAAATAATTTTTTTCTCGTGGATCTCATATTTTATTCATTTTTTTCAAAATGATTATACAACGATTGCACAATTCACGATTAAAAATATCTAATTTTCTCATATATACGTGTGTCTATATATATATATATTAAAGAACTTTCTGCCCTCAAACGGTATGCATGCATGCATGCATGGTACGTACGTACATCCCAATCCAAATGCTGATAATCATCCTGCTTAATTGTGACCAAATTGAAGAGTTCCAGGTCATGATATTGGAATCTCTTTTTCTCATTAATTTTGGACTATTCCATTTCCCCAAACAATATGAGAAAAAGAAGACAGTTAAAGATCAGTCCAATCCGGCAATGATATCAATGGTGGTGAGTGGTGATACAATATTCACTTGAATAATGATAAATACTCATGTAAAGTTCATTTAATAATATTGATCATGCTGTTTTTATTTTTTATTATAAACACGAGACCCTCAAATATATTTAGACAAGTACTTTGAGCTAGGGATCTTTTCTAGCTTGCATTTATTTGTGCACTCTATCTTTCTAATTACTATTTTATAATTGGTCTATGAAGAATGAAAACGAAATGAGGAACAAGATTAATTAATCGATCCCAAGTTTTGGGGGATTGAGAACATTTTAAAATTATATTCTGGCGATCGAATTGGTCGACAAGAAAATTAGAAAGCTACATTCTTGAGGATATTGATCTATCTGCCTGTAATAAAATAAATTAAGGATAGAGTAATTCTACGTTTAATCGTGAAGTGTGCAACTACCGCGTAATCGCTTTGAAAAAGAGTGAGGGTCCACTATTAAAAATTAATTTTTTTTTCATGTGGATCCCATGTTTTATTCATTTTTTTTCAAAACAGTTACGCGACGGTTGCACGATTCACGGTTACAAATATATTTTCTCATATATATATATTAATTTTTTTAATATGCAAAGGGGTAAAGTAAATCGTATAAATTAAGAGATATAATAGTATTTAATTTTCATATTAAAAATCCAAGATTTTTATAATTTACACAAATATATAATTATAATCCAAGATAATTTGCATATATGCATGCTTCATGACGTACGTACTAGTAGTCCTCTCCCCGTAATTAGTTCCGGTACTCTTCAGGAGTGGTCTGAGTCACCGCGGGTCTATGAGAGCCATGTCTTGAGTTACCGCCGCCATCTTCTCCCGATATTTCCTCCAACGAGCGTCCTTTGGTCTCGGAAACTAAGAAGGTGAAAAAAAAGCCCAACATGTTGGTGAATGCCAAAAATATCATGGCCTTCCTAATGTCGTTTACGTTACCATCCAAAGTATAATTTTGCACCCCAAATGCTCCAACCATTGCCCCGGCCTTCCCGGCCGCCGCACTTAGAGCATGACATGTCGACCTCAGCCTGGTCGGGAACAATTCAGCTGGAAGCACGAAGGTGGTGCTGTTTGGCCCAAAATTAGCAAAGAAAAAAGTTAGGCCGTACAAAGCTGCAAAGGTTGTGCCATGGCTCTTGAGGTACTGGTATTGAAGACCCATGATGAGCATGAAGGCAGACATCATAAGGAAACCGACAAGTTGGATGATGAAACGACCCAGCTTCTCGATGAAGTACACGGTGAACCAGTAACCAGGGAAGGTACTAAACAATGCAACGACAAACATAGCACGCGATGTCTCGAAGACTTCTCGGAGAGCATTAAGTTCCACGTCCTTCTTTATCAAACCCACGGCTGGGAAAATATCCTTTTGGGTCAAGTTCTGGCTGTAAAAGGCTATGTCCAACAGGAACCATGTGCTCGTGGTGCCTATTAAATTAAGCCCGTGCCGCCGAAAGAACTCCCTAGAGAGCAACGGATAGTTGTTTGCAGCATTGAATTGAGACAACTTCTCCTGTTCTGCTTGAATTTCAATGTCAAGAACCCTTCCCATATCTGCAGCTGCTTGTTTTGCATTCCCTCCGATTATGGCGGTGTATCGACCGGTTTCGGGCATTTTCATTCGCCAATAGTAAGTTAAGAGTGCCGGAAAAGCTCCTAGCATAAGCACAATCCGCCATAGATAATCTGCACTTGGTTGTGTAGAAAGCAAGTGATCCTCTTTGAATGGGCCGACTTCCTGACAGTAGCGAAGGAAGATCTTTGACAATATCATGGAGACTAGGCCTGCGAATATAATCCCCACACCTTGCATTGCAAACACTGCGGCGATGAATGCCCCACGAGTTTTTTTGTTGGCGTATTCAGACATGATCGTGGCAGAGAGGGGGTAATCTCCTCCAATGCCAAATCCTAACCAGAACCTGAAGAAACAAAGCGTTCCAATAACAGATTTTGCACCTGCCCCGAAAGAAAGGCCAGAGCATATGGCGCAAATTACCATGATAACTAGAGTGATACCGTAAACCCTTTTACGGCCAAGTTTGTCACCAAGCCAGCCGAAGACTAGTTGACCTGTTAGAGTGCCAATTAGGGCAACACCAACCACAGCGTTGTTAACATTAACGGGAAGCTTTCCCGGCTTCCCTGTGCTAGGGTCGTAGTAGTAAAGGCGACCCAAGAGTTTTGAGACCGTGGAGATGCAGAAAAGGTCATATGCATCTGTGAAGAACCCCATTCCAGCAATGATGATGGCGGTGATGTGGTACCATTGTGTGCGAGCAGAGTCGAGGGCTTGGAGCACAGCTAAAGACATTTTGATGATCTTTTCTTTTTTGTGGGATGGTACTAATTTATTTGCCGGCTGGGTTTATCTAGTACTCTTTGCTGGCTTATATATAACTTTGTCAATCTATACTTGTTCTCTGATAGATCAATGATAAAAGAACGTTTAATCCTAGATTTTTGGTTTTGGAGGGTGGGGGAATCGAAAGAAATTAGAAATCTTTTTCAAGGATATTCTATTTGCATAGATACAATAATGGATATACCTCACGTATCTAGACATGAAAGCTGACAACTTTTTAATTATCGCTTAATATATAAATATGCTGTGTGATTGGTTAATTAATGATCAGCCATCCCAAGGCTAGCTTGTACAATCATCATCCTGCTAGCTAGCTAGCTAGTTGGTAGTTTTACTTGTTCCAACTAGCTCAAAACAATATACATATATATATATATATTTATATATTTATATATTTATGTGTCCGGCCTGTTACCGACGGATGTATATTTCATAATTAAAAAGACCGGATCGAGTCATTTTCCAGCAGGAATAGTACTTTTGTCATGCATTATAGTAGTACTCATGCACGTTATTGCATGCTATACATTTCCACATCATGATTGGTTTTCTGGACACGATGACAGCTCTCATCATGTAACTCATCATATACTTGTGACATGATAAATTAAACGCGCGCGAGTTCACTTCAAGCAACACGTACGTACACTAGGATATTCGATATATATAGGTCCATGAGGTTTTGTGGATCTTAAGTAGAAGTTTCGTGTAATTCTAAAGTTACACATGATCAAGACTTGAAATCCTCGTCGCTTGTCTTGTCATGTTTTTCAAGTTAAATTATATATAATAGTCTTGTCTTAGGAAATGGCACAAAAATCTTGTGTTTTGTCCCATTTATATAGTAACTGGGACATTATATCAAAATACAAGTACAGGAATTTTCAAATTATTCCCCGAAGAGAAAAACCGAAATGCTATGATCTATCATGCCGTACGTGGGCACCGATTTTGTTATACTCGGATTTTTTTTAGATTCAACTCGGATTTTTTCGGAATTTAAATCTAAACTCCGACTCTAACTTGTGTCGGCTTCGTATGTAGATGCTCTTAAGCCATGTTACTTTGGATTGAGAGAGCATTTCAATCCATTTGATCGCATTTCATCTAATCATTATAACTTTCTTAAACTTTAACACAAAATACAATAAAACAATTTAAATTTTTTAAATCTCAAAACAAAAGTTATATTAAAAAATAATATTCTAATAATATATATTTTATTCAACTTTTAACAAATATTAGAATAGGGTAGCACTATAGCTACCGAGAGGAATTCTCCCGACATGTGTATTTCTTTTTTTTTTCTTTTACGTATTTTTTTAATCATCTTAAACATTTGAAAAAAATTATAATATCATTAAAAAATATTTCTTTAATCATTAAGTAAAAATAAATAAATAAAAAATACTGTTAAGACCCATTATCGGGATCCCTATCATTTTCCTAATAGGATATATGCAGTCTAGATTCTTGACTGTAATAGATCATTTTCGGGCTGTAAAACACTAAATCCACCGATACATTCTTCTGATGATTCTTACCGACTTACTTTTTTATTTTTTTTACTTAATGATTAAATAAATATTTTTAAATGATCCTGTGAATTTTTTAAATATTTAAAGAGATTAAAAAAGTACATTAAAAAAAGAAAAGAAATAAAATAAAATAACCTTCTCAGTTGGTAGTGTCGAGACTCGGGAGCCACTCTCGATGGCTCTATCACTTTAAAGCTGCTACTGACTAATGTTCATGGAAATTTAATTTGCCGCATGCAGTAGCTATAAATGGTCAAATGTTTGCAGAAAAGAAAGACAATGTTTTCATGAGGATATGTGCACTTTTTTTTTTTTTTAGAAAAGGAAGGTACTCTAAGTTTATTAAAAAAAAATGCCCTCACTTTTAGCAAAAGAATACTGTAGTTACAACCTGACACTTAGAGTTACAAATTCAGATAAAAAAACACATCCAAGCATCAAAAAATAAAAACTATAAAACTATTTCTTGTGCGTTACTGCATCTATTTTCAATTTTCTGACAAGCTATCGAATAAAAAGAGAATTTATTATTTATCCTTTTCAACCTTTTAACTCGCTAGAGATTATCTTACGTTTCTATATTAATTTATACTATTTATTTTGTCCTCGTGATGTGGCAACTTATTAAAAAAAATTAAAAATAAAATAGTATTCAAAAATAAAAAACACAGAAATGAGAAAATTAAAATATTAAATTCCTTCCACCCTTTATGTTTGTGTTTTAATTTTTTTAATAAACCATGTGTACCACATCAATGAAGCAATATGAATAGTACAAATCAGGAGACATAATAGTATTTTTCATAACAAATTATATAAAATATAGAGGCTTATAGAAATATACTAGAAGTACATGTTAGTACACACATGTAAACACATGATAGGTTAGCAAGATTGGTTCTTGAAGTGTACATATAGTTTTTCTTTTATAAATAGCAGAGTTCATTTTCTCTATATATAACTCAGATTATATGAAATACATTTTATCGAATATACAAAGTTTTTCTAGCTCTTCTTCAATTGTGACATCGTATCATATTAGGTTTATTTCCTTCAAAAATGGGTCTTTCTTTATCGTCTCCAACTGTTGATGACTCAGCCAGCCCATTTTTTCTACAGAGTGGAGATTCCCCTGGCACAGTTCTTGTAACTCACATCCCTGCGGGAGACAATTACTACACATGGTGACGCTTGATGCAACTAGCGTTGGGTGCCAAAAAAAGCTTGAATTCGTGGATGGTACAATTTCGAAATCAGTTGATGAATTAGATTCTTCTTATGTTGCTTGGTATCGATGCAATAGCATGATCATTTCATTGTAATAAAGAAATTGCTCAAAGTATCATTGGTTTGAACACTGCAAGAGAAATATGGCAACGATTGCAAGATTCTTTCACACAGAACAATGGTCCGAGGATTTTTCAATTGGAAAAGGATCTTTTGTCTCTTATGCAAGGAAATTCATCTGCTAGAGATTACTACATTCGATTTAAGGGATTATAGGATGAGCTACATGCATACAATCCACTTCCAAACTGCACTTGTAGTTAGGGGTCAGAGGTTAAAAGCTGCTCCGACTACGACTCTGATTCCGATCAGAGTCGGAGTTCAATTTCGATCAGAGTTCGGAGCTTGGAGTTGGAGCTTGGAGCTTCGATCGGAGTAGAAGTGGGGTTCCCAGCAACTGGGCCCCAGTTGCCCTATTCATATTGGGCCTGGGCCCACGACCCAATATCCAAGGCTCAATCTGAAATTTAGATTGGCCCACCCATGTTTAAAAATATTTAATAATAATAATTAAAAAAATCTAAAATTCTGTAAAAAATAAGTTCAAAAGTTAAACTTTAAATACAATGATTAAATCAAACTACAAATCACAAACAATAAATTTAAATTTAAATTTAAATTTACGGCACCAAAACATCAATAATGTCATAGATTTCATTCTAATATGAAATAACAACAATCTCCCGCATAAGTTTGACAGTCCATGCATTTGAGTCGATGACTCGATAGTGATTTCAATTTTCCTGCATGAAGTTTTATTGATCAGATGCACTATCTTTTCTTTAGTCATTTAACTATAGACTTCTAAATTATCAGCCAAGTGATATATGACATAAAATAAGACACATTATGAACTCACCTTCACCTCTAACTCTAACGATTTTGCATGATAGTAATTTTCATAATTGAGTTTCTCACCAATAAAGGGGTCATCCCACAAAGCATCTATCTCAGTCATTCACAATTAGTTTGGGGTTCACATATAGGTATACAAAATCATATAAATCATAAATTAAATAATAAAAACATTAAACTTATCTAAGAAATCATTTAAAATCATAAAGTTACATGATTCAAGCCTATAGCTCTCGGCATCAATGGTATCTACTCCAATGAGCGTTGATTTTAACTAGTTCTGTGTGTAAACGAGGGTCTCAATGATTGTCTGAGACAATGAACTCCGATAATTATTCAAGACATGACATTTGATGCTAAATGCCGACTCAAAGACAACAGTAGTGATATGAATGACCAGTACATCCTTGATTATTCGTGAAAGGATTGAAAACTTGCCAGAATTCACATTCCACCAAGTTAATATCTGGAATGTATCACTAGATGCCTCAACATCTTCCATAAAGTAATGTTCAACCTTAGACTTACACTGTATAATATTCCTCGATGCACGATTTTGATGATATCGTCGTAGCCGTAATAAATTTGAACTTTGTGCATGTATGTCATCTCAGGAAGATGTCGGTCGGGCGTGAGGAGCTACCACCTTCAGTTTAAGACTGACCACTGTTGTTGTAATAGTTATATAAATCATCAATATCACATTTAAACGATCTAATAAACTGATCAGCATCCTCATCACTGAGGACATCCTTAATCTAATCTTCTAAAATCACTAACTTATATCGGGGGTCAAGGATTGTAGCCACAAATAATAATATATATATCTTCTCCACATCCCCCAATATTTATTATATTTGTATTTCATCCTCATATATCCATTACATTCAACAAATCCACACTGTTAGCACAACTCTATTGCAAGTGGTCATAAAGTCACGAGAACTCCTCAAAATACATGTTCGTAGTAGGATATTTTGTCCTAGATATCTGCATAGTTATGTCATAAAATAATTTTAAAAATTGAACAAAATACCTGACATTAGCCCAATCAACTGTGTCTGGCGTATCGAGTCCCCTTGTCCCCCCAACTAACTCCAGCAAGGACGACAAACATTATCTTCATCACTGCCTTCTCCTTGGCATGCATGTTCAAACAATCGTGCATCATAGTATACTGTGAAGGGATGGGAAATTGTGGCTATAAAGTGTGCACAAATTTGCAGAAGCCTGCGTTATCAACCATGGTAAAAGGTATCTCATTAGTGATGATTATCTCTGCATGAACATCCCTCAACATCTTCTCACTGTATTGAGAGATTGATAGCTTCTTAATCTGCATGCCATCACCGGCCGTAGAAGTCTCATATCTCAGTTTCGTTTGATCAGTTGCCACAAGCCATTTGTATATCTTATACCGCTGGCAACCTAGAAGATGTGCTATTAATACTCAAGTGCCTTACTTCTTCGAATGACAACCGCATAGTTGCCCATAGTATTGGCATTGAGCCTGCGGGTTCTCACGATCACTGGGAACTTTGGTGAAATATTCTCATGTTCACGACCTTTTTTATTAGGTCGTGCTGGTGGATCAGCCTCAACATTCATCAACTCTCCATCCTCATTAAGCATATCAACGTCTTCTAGATTTATTGAGACTCGACTACTTGAATAGGAGGTAGCTGCTCTAGATGAGGGTCTACGGCCCGAAGTACCTGTTAGTGACGCCAACGGTTGTGCATCAACCATTTGTGGAGAGTCGCGGCGAGATGGTCTAACATCCATAATTTGAGCAAATAATCTAAAACAATTAACAAACAACCGTTATTTAACTTGTTATAAAAATTATCTACAAATTGGAAACACATTGAAAAGGAAAAAATATGTATCAACTCATGTTTGTGATTTTAAAAAAAAAAAAAAAAAAAAAATGAACGTCCGCTTGAGCCACACTCGAAGGCTTGAACGAACAATATGTGTGATGTTATTCAAGTCACACTCAAGCGAAGGCTCGATGGAACAATCTCTATGACATTCGCTCTAGTAACACTCGAGCGAAAGCTCGATGGAACAATCTTTGTGACATTCGCTCGAGTGATACTCGAACGATACTTGAGCAAACGTCGCCTAGAACAAAAACACCCAATTTTTCCAAAACCTAAATCTCTCAATTCCTAAATTTATCAGTATAAAAATCAAAATCAGTGAGATGTAAACAACAAATCATTGAAATGAACAAAAAATCAAACATATTTCACAAATTCCAAACCATAATGTTTAAATTCAATGATTTTGGAACCCTAAAATTGTAAAAAAAAAAAAAACTGAGTGGCCGAGTGGCTTACAATTTGTGATGAACTTCGAAAGGTGGCTCAATGTGGCCTTAGGTAACGGCAGATGGCGGGGAACGGGGGAACGTGAAGGACATTGTTGAGACAAAGGGAGTTAAAAGTCTGTTGTACGAAAGTGAGGGGGGAGGAAGAGGGTCCTGCATTTTGGACCCCATTCTCCACGAAATGACGTCGTTCCGTTAGAAGCAGAATAACGTTGTTTAGCTACTTGACCAAAACATCCCCTGCATTTTGGACCCACTTGAGCGAAACAATGTTGTTCCTCTTAAAGTGGAATGACGTTGTTTTGATGCATTATTTTTTTAAAAAATCAATATCAAAATTTGGAGTCCATGTGGGCTTCGACTCCGACTTTAAATTTCGCAAACTCTAACTCCGTCGAAGTCAGAGCCTTGATGGAACTCAACTGGAGTCGAAAAATCATAAATTTTACCCACCCTTACTTGTAGTGCTTGACGCATTTCCTTGGCGCATTTATAGCGGAGGCACATAATACGATTCCTCTTGGGACTCAATGAAGATTTTTCTCAAATAAGAGGACAGATTCTTCTTTTGGATCATTTTAACCCCAATTGTAAAAAAGTTTACTCTTTGGTTGTGCAAGATGAAAAACAAAGAGAAGTCGGTGCCTCAATGATAGTACCTAGTGTTGAAATAGCAACCTTTCTCGGTAAAAGAACAAATGCTCCAAAGGTTGATGCTCCAACATTTGTCAATTCCAACCAACAGCAATACAAAAGGGATCATCCAGCATGTTCTCATTGTGGACTCACTAATCACACAGTTGATAGATGTTATAAATTGCATGATTGTCCTCAAGGTTACAGATCCAAAGAGAAGATTTTGACGGCAAATAAAGTGTTTGGCTAGCTTTCTAGTACACCTATTGACAATAATTTGCCTATGAATTTTTCTTATGAACAATATTAGCAAATCCTGAACTTGCTAAACTCACAAACTAAAAATGAAGCTAGTTCTTCTGATCACAAAACAACCATGATTTTGCCTTATGCTAATGATAATGTGCATTATGCCTTAAGTTTTCCTAACTCTATAAATTCCTTACATCATATAAATTCTCATTCATTTTTTCTTGCAGTAATCTGTCAGTTCAAAACTTATCTCATTCTTGGATCATTGATACATGAGTTACTGATCATATAGTACATTCTTTAGACCTTTTTATTACTATTACTTTCACTTTTCACACTTCAGTAAAACTTCCCAATGGCACAATTATTTTTATTACTCAACTTGATAATATTAAGTTATCAGATTTTTTAATATTGACAGATGTACTTTGTGTACCTTCTTTTTTCACAAATTTACTATTTATCAGCAACCATACATCTAATCAATGTGCATTTGTCTTTTTACCTAATGTATGTTTTATTTAAGACCTTGTGGCATGGAAGATGATTGAGATGGGTAGAAGATGTGAATGATTATACATTCTGCAACAGCCACTTGTTTGTGCACCATCAAAGCCATCCAAGAGTATCAATTCTATTTATGCAAACATTATAAAATTTTCAAGTTTGACCGTTGGCATTATCGCTTGGGTCATCCTTGTTTACCCAAAATATCTCTTATTTCTCAAACATTTCCAATAGTTTTCTTTCCAAATACACATACATTTCCTTGTACTGTTTGTCCTATGGCAAAACAGAAAAGATTACGTTTTTGTCATACTTCTAGTATTTCCAATGTACATTTTCAATTAGTCCATTGTGATGTTTGAGATCCTTTTAATATCTCAACTTTTAATGGTTTCAAATATTTAATAACTTTGGTTCATGATCATTCGAGATGCACATGGGTTTATTTGATGAAATCAAAAGCTGATGTTAAGCATATTTTTGCATCCTTTTACAATATGATAGAAACATAGTTTAAAACTAGAATTCAGTCTATTAGAAGTGACAATGGTTCATAATTTTTTATGACTGATTTTCTCTCTTCAAAAGGCATTCTTCTCCAAACTTCTTGTATCAATACACCATAACAAAATACTGTAGTTGAAAGGAAACATCAACATTTTTTAAATGTAGATAGGGCACTTAGGTTTCAATCCAATGTTCCTCTACATTGTTGGGGTGATTGTGCGTTAATTGTAGCATACATTATAACTAGGATACCTACTTCTTTACTTGATAACAAGTCTCCTTATGAAATCTTATATGATTCTATTTCATCATATGCTCATCTAGAGTCTTTAGTTGTTTGTATTTTGCTTCTACTCTTAATCATAATAGATCTAAAGTTGATGCTAGAGCTAATAAATGTATATTTCTTGATTATCCATTTGGCACTAAAGGTTATAAACTTTTTTTTTTTTTTTTTATCTTGAATCCAATATTGGTTTCACCTCTAGAGATGTTGTATTCCATGAGTCTATTTTTTTCATGTCAGAAAAAGTCTTCCGCTATGCATTCTGAAATTAATACTATTCTTCCTCTACCTATTCCTGAAATATTTGCAATAAATACACGTTCCAATTTACAAGTTAATGATTCATATTCAATATCAATTTCAATTTCTTTAAATGATCCTAAACAATTTCCACCACTTCAAAAATCTACTAGAGTGCGCAAAACTTCTTACTATTTATAGTCATATCACTGTAATCTTGCTGCATCATTTGCCACCAACATTCCATCTGCAAGTTCTACTCAGCCACAACCATGTAAAAAACATGCTCTTTCTAATGTTCTTTCTTATTCAAAGTTATCTAATCCTCATTATGCGTTCAGTTTAGCCATAGCTTCTCAAACAAAATAAAATTTTATCATCAAGCAATCAATATTTTCATTTTTGAGATGCTCTAAGTGTTGAATTATCTTCCCTAGAAGAAAACCATACTTGGTCTCTTACTACTCTTCCACCAAACAAAATTCTTATAGGCTGCAAATGAGTTTACAAGATAAAATATAAAACCAATGGTTCTTTAGAAAGGTATAAGGCTAGATTAGTTGGTAAGGGCTATACTCAACAAGAGAGATTAGATTACTTTGAAGCATTTTCTCCTGTAGCCAAGATGGTTACTATTAGATGTATCCTTTCTTTGGATGCTATGCATGGATGATCATTATCCCAACTAGATGTCAACAATACTTTTTTAAATGGAGATCTAGAAGAAGAGGTTTACATGTTGGCACCTCTTGGTTATCTTGCAAAGGGCGACAACAAATTTTATAAGTTGCAAAAGTCATTATATGGTTCGAAGCAAGTTTCACGCCAATGGAATTTTAAATTTCCTATAGCACTTCTTGCTCACGGTTTTATGCAATCAAAATCTGATTATTCTTTATTTACAAGAAATCAATGTTCTTCTTTCATAGCATTACTTGTAAGTGTTGATGACATTTTAATTGCAAGTAATAATGAATCATTTGTTGATGCTTTTAAAGAATTTATGCATAGCCAATTTAAATTGAAGGACTTGGGTGCTCTCAAATATTTTCTAGGACTAGAAATGGCTAAACCTAAGTAATATATTTGTTTGTTAAAGAAAATATATATTGGAATTACTTTTAGAAGGATTATTTGCTGCCAAACCAGTAAATTTTCCCATTAATTATCATTCTAAACTCTCAAGAACTGATGGAGAGTTATTATCAGATCCCACTTCATATAGGAGACTGATAGGTTGTTTGTTATATTTGACTCATACCAGACTTGACATTGCCTTCCTAGTTCATTATCTTAGTTAATTTTTGGCATCTCTTTGAGTTCCTCATATGCAAGCAGCACATCGCATTATGAGGTATATAAAAAAGGCTCATGGTTAAGGAGTTTTTCTTTCAGCTGATTCTTCATTACACATTAAAACCTTTTCTGATTCTGATTAGGCAAGCTGTCCAGATTCAAGAAGATCAATTTCTGGGTATTGTGTTCATTGATAATTCTATAATTTCATGGAAGTCTAAAAAGCAACAAACAATTTCTTGATCTTTAGTTGAGGCAGAGTATAGATAAATGGCTACTCTTGTATGCGAAGTTACTTGGGTTTTGTCTTTGCTTAACGAGTTATATCAAGATCATTCTTATGTAGCCTTATTATTATGTGATAATCAAGCTATCCTACACATTACTGCTAATTCAGTATTTTATGAGTGTACTATGCAGATAGATTTGGATTGTCATTTGATTCGGGAAAATATTGAATTTGGTTTACTGCACACTTTACATGTATCTTCACAAAATCAAGTTGCTGGCATTCTCACCAAACCTTTAGGCTCATCCTTGTTTAGTTCTTTGCTTTCCAAAATGGGTACATATGATGGAAAATGATAGTATGACTCCTAAATGTGCCCACTCATATATATATATATTTAATTTTTTCTTAATGGTTAAGAAAATGGTTATTAATGAATTTATATTTTATTTTTATTTTTTCTTAATAGTTAGGGATGTTTAAAAAATGGTTAAAATACAAAAAAAAAAAAAAAAAAACTCATTTGCACTAGTGTGCACATTTGGGATGCACATTTGGTGTGCACCCTAAAATTGTCCACATATGATATATATACTCTATTTTGAGGGGGATTATTAGAAGTACATGTCAGCACACATGTGTAGACACATGATAGATTAGCCAGATTGGTTCTTGAAGTGTATAGATTAGTTTGTCTTTTATAAATAGCAGAATTCATTTTCTCTGTAACTCAGATTGTATAAAATACATTTTATCGAATATACAAAGTTTTTTCTTTCTTCAATCGTAACAAAATAAGCCTTCTTCAGATGAGATGAAATGAGTTAATATAAAAGTTAAAAGTTAAATAAAATATTATTATAATATATTTTTTTAATATTATTTTTATTTTGAGATTTGAAAAAGTTGAATTATTATTATTTATTTTGCGTTAAAATTTGATAAAATTGTAATGATTAGATGAGATGAAATAAGATATGAATGGTTGTGAAAATAAACGAGGCTTTAGAGCACTAGTAGTGGGTTCAACAAAGTTAAATTTTGGCAAAGGAATAGCTAATGTGCAAAATAAAGTGCAACGATGGACTTAACATATGAACAGTGATTTTAGCCACAGATTCTATCACTGGCCAAATTTGTTCAGCCCAAGGTGCTGGCCAAATATTATTTTTGGACTAAAAAGTTATCTTCCCGCTGCCTACTTCTCTTCCGCGTATGAAAGAAAAAGTAAAAGAAAAACCCGCTGCTTACTTCTTGCCTCACTTGGCCATAGTTTATTTGCATTTTGTTGGCGTGTAGTACGTGGTGATATTGATGTCCAGTGTGTTCTTTAGGTCCAAATATCCATGTCAACCTTGAGCCCCAACCTTCCCACCAATATGCCAATATCCAAACTTTCGTCTTTGAATGCAGTCCTTAATCCTGGAATAAAAACATTCTCCCTTCCAAATTTTCATCCACAATTTTATAAAGTAATGTGTACTTGATGTGTTATATTCAAGTTTATGTTTATTGGCTTCTTTAATACAACTATAAAACAAGAATACAACAACTAACATTAATACAATAATAAACTTTAATACAACCATAAACTTTAATACAACAATAAAGTTTAATACAAGCATAAACTTTAATACAAACATAAACTTTAATACAACCATAATGCATTATGCGGCACTATATTGTTGCCATAAGTGATCGACAAAATCTGTTTGGAGTTGACAATGGATTCTTCTGTCCCTAAGAGCATGATAACGTTGAATGGCTAAATTCAGGTGTAGGGCCAGTTAACACTGGATCATGTGTGCTTTCTGCCAATTGTTCATATTCAAACTCTTCTTCTTCATTGTCATCTCGTTCCTCTTCAATGATCATATTATGTAAAATTACGCATGCCATCATAATATCATTAAGTGTTTCAATGTGAAAAAACTGTGCAGGTCTACAAATTATAGCAAATCGTGCTTGAAGTACACCAAAAACATGCTCCACATCCTTCCTTATGGACTCTTGGGCTGCATCAAAACATTTTTTCTTGTTTTCTTGGGAAGCTGAAATAGTTTTAACAAATGTTGTCAATTGTGGATAAATGTCATCAGCAAAATAACTTCTCATTAAATAGTTATGATCATTAATAGTGTAATTAACAGTCAGAGTATTTCCTTGAGCAAGGTCAGAAAATATAAATGATCTATCAAGCACATTTATATCATTATGAGATCCGGGTAATCCAAAAAAAGCATGCCCATAGATCGTAAGAAGCCACTGCTTCTAAAATAACTCTTGGTTCATGGATATGACCAGAATATATACTATGCCAAGCAGTTAGGCAGTTCTTCCACTTCCAGTGCATAAAATCGATGCTCCCTAACATACCTTGAAATCCATATTTCTCACCAACTGCGAACAATCTAACAATGTCTTCATTGTTGGGTTTGCTTAAGTACTCTTCAGAAAAAAAATTGAAACAACTGCTTTGACAAACATTTTTAGGCTTCTTAATGCGGTAGTTTTTCCAATCTTTAAATATTCATTCATAATCAATCGTGACACCATATGCAAGTATCCTCAGAGCAGTTGTTATTTTTTTAAGGGAATAAAAATCAAGCCTTTCAGAATTATCTCATTTTTGTACAAAATAAGGTTCATGGGCTTCTACCGCAGCTTGGATACGAAGAAATAGAGAATGACTCATTCGAAACCTTCTTCGAAAATATTTGTAGGGATAGATTGGAGGATCAACAAAATAGTCGCAAAAAAGATTTTGGTGGGCTTGCAATCAATTGTGCTTTATAAATCTACGTGATTTTTTAGAAGAACCACGAGAGGTTGATCCTTCTTCTTCTAAAATAAGTTGTCTCACTATCTCAAATTCTTCGTTAGAATCTGAATCGATAAGTGTCATTTTGTGAAAAGAACGATTCATTAAGATAAAATGAAAAGAAAATGTTTCACAGAGACACTTGAAACAATAAAATACAACCATAAATTTTAATACAACCATAAACTTTAATATAACTATATATCAGTTGAAAAAATATGACCGTTGTAAAAAACAAAAAAAAGACATTTTGAAAATTATCCGTTGGAATAATATGAATGTTAGAAAATTAATGTGTAGTTTTTTTAATAACGAATAAATATTCAAATTACAATTATAATTAAAATAAATGAAAAGTTCAAAATCAATATTTTAATAGAGTAGTAATAGATTTGTTGAGCCTATTATTTGAAGTTGTTAAAAAGTGGCTAGCTAATTAAATTTGTAAAACTGAATTTTCTAGTCAAGTTTTTGCCAAAGTTTGTTGAGCCCACTACTAGTGTTCTTAAACTCAGAATCAACATCTTCTTCTAAGGATGAGGAGTTGGTAGTAAGGGTGTACATAAATCGGCTGAACCGACCACCAGATTCAGGAACCGGCCAAAACTGATAGAGAACCGGTCAGTCGGCGATAGAAAATTTACAAAACCGACGTCGGCCAGTTCGGTCTCCGGTTCAGTCTCAGTCTAAACCGATGAACTGACCGACGTATATATAGTTTATTTTTTATATATATATATTTATTATACAAAACGACACCGTTTCACATGAAATGACATTATTTTGTTCTTAACCCTTTGAAAAAAAAAACTAAACATGGGCTTTTGGATAGTTACCAAAATATATTGACAAGTGAGACAACACCTGAGGAGGAGGTTGGAGAGATTGATGGCATATTACGGACTCTTGTAACCCACAAATATAGTGAAAAAATTGTGAGGTTGGCGATTGCAGAGCTGGTAATTATCGATGAGTTGTCATTTAAAGTTGTTGAAGGACATGGATTTAGGAAAGTGTGTGGTCTCCTGAACTTCGGTTTAAAGTGTTATGTTGTGTCACAGTTGCAAGAGATTGTATGAAATTGTATGAATGTGAAAAAGGAAAAATTTAAAAAGTGTTAAAAAATGGTGGTATGAGAATTTCATAACAACCGATACATGGACATCAGTACATAATTTGAATTATGTGTCTAACTGCACACTTCATTGATAAAGATTGGAAATTGCATAAAAAAATCATTAACTTTTTTCTAATCCCTAATCATCGAGGGGATACTATTGTGAGATATGTTGAGTCATACTTGCTTGATTGGGGCATTGATAGAATATTTACTGTGACTGTTGATAATGCAAGTTTAAATGATACTGCAATTTCATATTTGAAACAGTTTTTGGCTGAGAATTTGTTGGGGAGTAGATGTTGTGCTCATATATTGAATCTTATTGTGAATGAGGGTTTGAAGGAGTGCAATGACACCATCACAATTGTTAGAAATGCAGTAAAATATGTGTGTTCATCCCCTGCAAGATTAGACAAGTTTAAGAGATGTGCAGAAAAAGAAAAAAATTGATTGTAAAAAAATGTTATGTCTTGATGTACAGACACGATGAAACTTAACTTATATGATGTTAGAGGCGGCTGAGAAGTTTGAGAAGGCTTTAAGGAGGATGGAGAGTGAGGATTATAATTACCTCTCTTACTTTGATGATGGTCCTGGGTCTAGGCACATGGGGACTCCTAAAGTTAGGGAGTGAGAGACAATGCGTCTTTTTGTTAAGTTTTTTGAAATATTTTATGATGCCACTAATAGATTTTCTGGATCTTTATATGTGACAGCCAACACCAGTTTTCTGAAGATTTGTGATCTCCAAAATGAGTTGATGAAGTTGAGCGAGAGTTATAGTAGTTGTTTGAGGAGTATGACCATAAACATGAGAACAAAATATGATAAGTATTGAAGGTCATTAGATAAACTGGACTTGTTTATGTTAATTGCAGTTGTGCTTGATCCACGAAGTAAGTTAAGACTTCTTATTTTCTACTTGAGGAAATTTCATGATGACTTTCGTGCTGAGGAGTTGGTGTCGAGTGTGAAACATGTATTGAGAGATTTGTATGCGGAGTATAATGCAAAATTCAGCTCCTCCACAAGTACTCAAGAACATGGACCCCCTCCGACATCTAGAATCATGAATGATGGTGATGATAAGCATGAGACCAAATGGTTCTACGAGTGATATAAAACATCTTCCGTCTATTGCCAAAACAGAAGTGAATCGATATTTATCATATGGTTGTGAGGCACTCTCCACATTGTTTGACTTGTTGGCTTGATGGAAAATTAATGAGGCTAACTATCCTATACTTGTGAGGATTGCACGAGACTTATTGGTCATGCCTGTTTCCATGGTTGCGTCCAAGTCAATATTTAGTACAGGAGGTCGTGTGTTCGATCCTTTTCGAAATTCATTGGCTCCGAGAAAACCGTTGAGACACTTATTTGTACTCAAAATTGGTTAATGCATCCGGCAACAACCATTGATATCAGGGAGGCTATGGATAATCCAAATTCATTGTAATTTAATTTTAGTATTTTTTATAATCCAAATTCACTAACATTTGATGTTTTATTCTTATTATTAATATTTATTAACATTTGTATATAGAGTTAGACACACAATCAAACGTGACAACTATTGAAGATTGAAGGTTGAAGGCTTGAAGTTGAAGTAGTAAATATGAAGATCATTCTCAATTTGTTGTCATTTATTTATATTATATTTTTTAGTTGCATTTTGCTATGCTTAAGACAATTTGTATATTTTTTTGTAATATGTATTATGTAATACTAAATATCTAGTAAAGTTATTTTTATTTTTTTAATTATGTAATAAGTAGCAAGTAATGATTAATATAGTTAGTTACTTAGTAATAGTAAAAAATTATAAATGACATTATGAAATTAACTCAAAAAAGTTAAAAAGGAACTTGGATAATGAAATGGGAAAAAAAGCCCAAAACAAATGTTGAATTGGCCCAATTGGGCAAGAACAAAGGCCCAAAAAGGGCCCAAGAAAAAGCCCAAACTGGTCAAACCGGCCGATAACTAGCCAGATCGATTCCGGCCAGTTTCACGCCTTACACTGGTCGGTTTCGGCCAATTTTTATCATCAAAATACCATTATCGATCGGTTTTGATTTTTTCACAAAACCACACTGACCTAGACGATTTTCAACCCTAGCTGGTAGTCCTTCTTGCGAAGCAAATAGGGTGGAGAAGTTGGGTTTGGGAGGAAGGAAGCTGAGCAAATAGGGTCTGGGAGGAACCAGTGGGAGCGAGATGAGCCTAAATTTGTTGGACACTGAAGTCCAAAATTAGTTTATCCGATTTATACATGAGCCAATTTACATGAATTTCAGGCCATTTTAACTAAATTTTATGTACCTATTAATTTTAACAAAGTCCAAATTTCAATGCCACTACTCAAGTTTTAGGTTATGTTTGGATTTTAAATCCATCTCAATTTATTTTATTTAATTATTATAATTTTTAATATAAAATATAATAAATAATTTAATTATTTTAAATATTAAAATAATAATAATATTAAAAAATAACAGATAATTCAACTTAGGTTAGATTCGGATAAAAGTGTAAGAGATAGTTTTTGCCTCGAAAAATAAAAACAAAAACAAAATAAAAAACAAAGCAAAACACAGAAAAGTGGCTTTGTTCTGAACTCGGGCGGACTGAACCTTCTACGTACCCGGGGAAAAAAGAAAATTTCAGAAACTGAAAATGAAAATCATGGGGCTTCTCAGCCGCCACGCCACCCTCCACCCTCCACAACCCCTAGTTCCATCTATTCGTGACGGAGCCCTCAGACAAGTGGGGTCCAAACGATGCTTCTCTACGCAGTCGGAGGACCCTGAGCTGAATGACTTCATGGAGTACATGGATTCTTTGAAGAACTACGAGAAATTGGGGGTCCCCAGAGGCTCGGGTACAGACTCGGAGGACGGGTTCGATCTGGGTCGGATGAGACGGCTCATGGAGCGGCTTGGCAATCCTCAGTCTAAGTACAAGGTTCGGATACTGTCCCATCGATTTTAAGCTGTTTTTGGTTTCAGAGGCAAGGAGGAAAGCGAATACAGAAAATTGCGAACAGTTTTTTTTTTGGGTTTTAATGCTGTTTTGGTTCCCAAATACTGCTCAGTTAGAATGTTAGATCTTTTACTTGCTTCAATCCCAAAAAATAAGATCCATTTAAAGAACGTAAAAAATAGTGTTCAAAGCTTTTGTTTTGTTTTTTTGTTGTTGTTCTTGTTCCTCTTCTTTTTTCCCGGTTGCGGAGGTTCTGTAATCATCTAACTGGTCAATCGTTTCTGTCGTGAAGTGTATCCGCATTCAAGCACTCGTCTGCTAAATTTTATAATTTTTTCCCTTACTTATTTATTCATTTTGTTGATGAATTCGAGTCTAAAGTCTAAGTAACTAGCGCAACAGCTATTTTAGGCTGTTCACATTGCTGGAACAAAAGGAAAAGGATCAACTGCAGCATTTCTTTCCAATATTTTACGGGCAGAAGGATATTCTGTTGGTTGTTATAGCAGGTATGGGCTTGTTGTAATATTGGTTATTTGCTTGATGTTTCTCGGAAATGAATCAAGGGATTTAGGTGGTCTGCAGCTGCTTGTTGTTCTAATTTTTACCTATCTCTACTTTTCGACTGTATTGTTCTAACAGCAGGTTTCATTTGGTGAAGCAGCCCACATGTTCAGACTATCAGGGAACGCATATCATTGGGAGGATTTGGTGCACCAGTGTCAGCAAAGACATTAAATTGTCTTTTTCTTCAGTTTAAAAAGACTCTGGACCAGGCAATGGAGCAGGAAAATGGGCGTATTAGTCATTTTGAGGTACCACTTGTGCACGATAATGTTTTTAAACAATTTTAATAGATGCACAGTAGAATTTAGTTCTAGGAAGAAAAATTGATTCAATAGCTGATCTTAAGGTTCTATATACAGTAATTATTTGATGGAGTTCACATGACACTATGAAAGCTTCAATCTAATATAGCAGTTGTTTACATGTCCTGATTGTTTCTTTTGTTTTAAAGTGTTTACCGTAAATTCTGTCATTGGTTGAAGTCTCATTTCAAGATTGGTTTTTCCATCTTCTCAAAGTTGAATTGAAGGCTGGATGGGATGTACTCAGTTTTTTTTTGTGTAGCCAAATTTGTTTCTGCTAATGGCTGGACATGACAAATCTATGTTCGTGGATTTGACTAGTTATATTCATAGTTTTTGCATTCACTAGTGTATATTGTTCAGGTTCTCACTGCAATGGCATTCACCTTATTTGCTCAAGAGAGAGTTGACTTTGCGGTTATTGAGGTAATTCATTTATTTCATTTGACATCTTTATCTAACAGTTTTACTTTAGCACTTTCACTTTGCTATTCCTTTGTGAACCAAACATTTCTCTTCTCAAGTGTTATGTTCACATAAAGATCTCATAAAACTAAAGTTCCCAAACTAATGTAGCTAGATGCGATACGTTAGATCTACTTTATAGTAAAAATAGTTTTATAATATGATATTCTGTATCAAACAACATCATTTTGTGTTCTTTACTATTAGGCCTTACGGCATCAGTTTCTCTTATCTATTATGTTAAATCACCACCAGTGCTAAAAGCTTAAGTTAACATGTGAGTCAAACACCCTTTAATAAGTAGGCCTAACTCAATACATGGAATATTTAATTTAAATAGGGGATTAGTGTTCTTATTATGGGTGGTCGCACTTGCCTTCTAAAGGAGCATCCGGTGGTGTTCTTATTATGTTTGATAAAAGGGTGGTGGAAAGGTTAGAGGAATGTGTGGGCAAATACATTGTGGCTTGCTCCTTTGAGAATGTGGAAGATGGGTTCCAATGGGCTTTGGCAGGAGTATACGGCCCCAATGTTGATGTGGAAAGAAGGTCATTATGGGAAGAATTGGCTGGACTTCTTAGTTGGTTGGAGTTACCAAGTTGTATAGTAGGGGACTTCAATGTCTCTCGTTTCCCGGTTGAGAGATCAAGTAGGACTCACATAACACCTGCTATGAGGGATTTTTCTGATTTCATCACAGAACAAGCGCTCATGGATATTTTATTAACGGGAGGCATGTACACTTGGTCTAACACTCGTGAACTCCCATCCTGGTTGAGAATTGATAGATTTTTGCTAACTCTAGATTAGGAGTTACATTTTCCGGATGTCACTCAGCGAAGGCTACCTAGGGTATGCTCAGATCACTTCCCCATACTCCTTGACTGTGGGGGCATCCAAGGAGGAAAAATGTATTTCAAATTAAAAAATATGTGGCTTAAATCTGACAGTTTTGTAGATAGAGTTCGACAATGGTGGTCTTCCTATGATTTTCAAGGCTCTCCAAGTTTCATAATGGCAAGAAAGCTAAAAGCATTGAAACATGATTTGAAGCAATGGAATGAACAGGTATTTGGCAATGTGCTTCTAAAACGTTGTTACCTTTTAGAGGAGCTACAAGGTCTGGAGGGCGAGGAGAATGCTAGAACTCTCTCTGAACCTGAGAAAACTCACAAGAGTCACCGAACTTGAAAGAGTAATATTGATGGAAGAGATCTCTTGGAGATAGCAATCAAGGGCACTCTGGCTCAATGAGGGAGAAGTTCATAATACTTTGGGTGGCAAATTTGCATTGGAGGTACAATGCTATTGATACGTTGATGATAGATGGAGCAGTTTCTTCAAATTAGTCAATCATCAAGAACCACATCGCATAGTATTATGAACTTCTCCTAGCCGAACAACATCCTTGGAGACCGACAGTAGATGGACCGACTTTTTCAGCATTAGATCATCATAGTGCAGAGTGGCTTGAGAGGCCCTTTGAAGAAGACGAAGTAAAGTCGTCCGAGGTATGGCTAGCGACAAGGCCCTAGGCCCTGATGGATTCACAATGGGTTTTTTCCAAACTTGTTGGGAAGTGATAAAGGGCGACCTTATGCAGGTATTTCAAGATTTCCATAATAATGCTAGATTCGAAAAAAGCCTAAATGCTACCTTTTTAGCACTCATTCTAAAAAAGGTGGGATCACTGGATGTTCGAGATTACCGTCCCATCAGCCTTGTAAATGGGGTCTATAAGATTCTCTCCAAGGTGCTAGCGAACCGATTGAGTACGGTGATGGACAAGCTAATCTCGAAGTCGCATTTGTTAAAGGTAGACAGATTCTTGATTCGGTTTTAATTGCTAATGAAGTGTTGGATGGATGACTCAAATCTCGAGAACCGGGGTTACTATGCAAACTAGATATGGAAAAAGCCTATGATCATGTAACTTGGAAGTTCCTGCTTTATGTACTTGAAAGATGTGGTTGAGAGAAATGGTTGAATTGGGTAGAATTCTGCATCTCAACTATCCGCTTTTCTGTCTTGGTGATTGGCTCACCAGTGGGTTTTTTCGACTCATCCCGTGGCTTGAGACAGGGGGATCCACTCTCTCCACTACTCTTTGTATTTTTCATGGAAGCTCTTAGTAAAATGATTGCAGGCCTTGTGGATGGTGGTTTTCTTTATGGCTTCTCGGTGGGGAATGGTAATTATGGCTCTATCGTTATGTCTCACTTGTTGTTTGCGGATAATACTCTAATTTTCTGTGGACCTAATACTGAGCAGATCCAATCTTTGAGGTCTCTACTTCTCTGTTTTGAAGCTATCTCAGGTTTGAGAGTTAACCTATCAAAGTCTGAAATGGTATCGATGGGGACTGTTCCCGATGTGGCGACTCTAGCCTCTCTCTTGGGATGTAAGGTATCTTCCCTACCCTTGAAGTATCTTGGCTTACCCTTGGGCGCTTCCTTTAAATCAGAGCAGATTTGGAATGTAGTGATTGAGAAGGTGGAACGCAGACTAGCATCTTGGAAGAGGTAGTATTTGTCTAAAGGTGGTAGGCTCACCTTGATTAAAAGTACTCTTTCCAACTTACCCACTAATTTTTTGTCCTTGCTCCCGTTACCAGCAAAGGTGGCAAACCGTCTTGAGAAGCTACAACACGACTTTTTGTGGAGTGGTTTGGGGGATGAGTTCAAGTTCCATTTGGTTAATTGGTCAATGGTTTGTAATCCAACTTCAAGGGGTGGATTGGGAATTTGTAACTTGATGAAGTTCACCCAAGCGCTATTGGGGAAATGGTTGTGGTCGTATCAACATGAAAGGGGCCCTGTGGAAGTTTGTTATTGATGTGCAGGTTGGGGAGACATGGGGTGGTTGGTGTTCGAATGAGGTACGTGGCCCATATGGGGTGGGTTTGTGGAAATACATTAGGAAGGGGAGATGTTTAGGAGACATACACATTTTGTAGCGAGTGATGGCTCTCGTGTCAGATTTTGGTATGACAACTGGTGTGTGAACAAAGCCTCAAAGATACTTTTCTTGCCATATTTGAGCTCGCACAAGAGAAGGATGCAGCGATAACAGACCTCTTGGTGTTTTCTGGTGGCTCCCCTCAATGGAATGTTGATTTCATTAGGGCAGCCCAAGATTGGGAGTTGGAGATGATCACAAAGTTCTATGCAGCACTGTATTCTGTACGTATAATGGAGGGCACCATGGATAGGATGATTTGGAGTCCATGTAAGAAAGGCAAGTTCACAGTCAGATCTTTTCGCAAAGTTTTAACGAGCCCAGACATACACACATTACTATGGAATAGCATTTGGTAGACAAAAGTTCCTTCAAAAGTTGCTTTTTTTGTCTGGACAACAGCATTGGGCAGAATTCTCACCACAAATAACTTGAGGAAATGTCGGATAATGGTGTTGGATTGATGTTGTATGTGCAAGAAAGATAGGGAATTGGTAGATCATTTGTTTCTACATTGTGAGGTGGCGAGGAACATGTGGGACTACTTCTTCTCAGGACTCGGTATATCATGGGTCATGCCTTTTAGTTTGGTGGGTTTTCTAGTTAGCTGGAGAGGTCTCTGTGGTAATTCACAAGTCGCAACAATTTGGAAAATGGTCCCTATCTGCATGTGTTGGTGTATATGGGGAGAACGAAATGATAGAAGCTTCGAAAACCGTGAGAAGACGATGGAGGAGCTGAAAATTTTTTCTTTAGAACATTGTTCTCATGGGTGGGGCCCATTGTATGTAACGGACTAAATGTCCATGACTTTTTACTATCAGTTGTAAACTTTAGTTAGATATTTCTCATGTATACTCCCTTATACTTGGGTTCTACCTAATCTTATGAACAAAATACCTTGATTACCGATAAAAAAAAAAAAAAATTAAGGATTTGTTCCTTTGTAGGTGAAACCTCAGTCGCATACCTTTCTTGTGCAATGAATTATATTCATACTGATGGCTTTTTTTTTCATTGAATTATATTAATACTGGTACAATTTATTCTGTGTAACAGGCGGGGTTGGGGGGTGCACGGGATGCAACAAATGTTATTTCTAGTTCTGGACTCGCTGCATCAGTCATAACATCAATAGGTGAGGAACATTTGGATGCGCTTGGAGGTTCCTTGGAAAGCATTGCCATCGCAAAGTCAGGAATCATTAAACATGGCTGCCCAGTTAGGTTGTTCTGCCTATGCAATTCTTATGCAGACTAATGGGATTGTATAGTACATTTTGGTTATATTCAATCTGTGCATATAGTCCATGCTACACTTGCAAGAACTTGGACTGAATTTTACAATTCATCCCACCTCTTTGATATTGTTTTGCAATACAATGCCTGAATTGGATTCAGTCGATATTGTTATTCATGTAGAACTTAAGAATTATCCGGACTCTAATTAAATTAAAACTTTCAGTTGGTGCTGGGTGGGCCATTTCCTCCACATATTGATCGCATTCTTCGTGATAAAGCATTGTCAATGGCTTCTCCTGTAGTATCAGCATCTGATGGTGGAAATAGAAGTACCATAAAAGGTCTTAGCATGCTCAATGGTAGACCTTGCCAATTTTGTGATCTACTAATACAAGTTCAGAGGGACTTTAAGCTGGTATGCACTTGGAGCATGATTTTTCTTCTTCAAGTATAATTACTCATATGCCGTAATATCAAGGTTTTTCCCTCCTCTAGGGTGGTAATTATGCATAGTTGAGATTATTTCCCATTTGAAACTGTTGGAGAACTTATAATTGTTGTTGATTCGTGCAGTTCATTGAGTTATTAGATGTGAAACTGTGCATGCTTGGAAATCACCAACTTAAAAATGCAGCAACTGCCACTTGTGCAGCACTCTGTCTTCGCAATCTTGGTGAGGAACTTTATGCATCATAGATTATTGTACTATTAGGCCTTGCGCCCCAAGGGACTTCAATTTTTTAAGAGTTATAAGGTTTATTTGTGTGGTTTGGTTCAAATTTAGGAGGATGGTTCATAAATGATTACATTCATTCTTTATATTATGACCAAAAACTCCAATTCAGCATCATTACCATAAACGGTGCCATGTCTAAGGATAACTAGTATATCTCTATATCTTCACAAGTAGGGGTGTAAATGAGTCAAAGTTCGAGCAAGTAATGGATGGTCAGATTTTGTTCATTTAATTTTTATTTAAACATGAGTCGAGCTCAAGTTTACATATATCTACAAATTTTGACAAACTTATTTTTAATAAATATCGTTGTATAGTTTATATATATACACATTATAATGTTAATAAGTATTTAAACATCTATCTTATTATGAACATGATTTCTATTATCTTTTTAAATACTTCAAATATTTTCATTGTGAAGTTAAAAATAAACTAGAAAAAGTAATAAATACGAAGTTAAATGATTTTATACAAGCTTATACAAGTTTACTTGAGATTTATAGGAGTTGTATCGTTTAATAATTTATCTTAATTTTGTGATCACAAATTACTCATTTATAAACAAGTTGAGCAGAGTTGAGCATTGTTAGGCCGATCTCGAGCGGCTTATTAAGTAGCTTTGTTTATTTACAGCTCTACACACGAGGATACTGATAGTCTTAGGTGTAGTTTTCATGCTAGCCATATGGGACTTACTTTCCTATTGATATCATCCCTACCCTCCTTCTATAGAACATTACTTGCTCTCTCTCTCTCTCTCTCTCTCAATTCAGAATTTCTTATTTGGAACCAAGACACTGTTATTTTGAGCCAAACATGACATATAATAGAATGGTTAAAAAAATTAGAGCAGCTGGTTCGTAAAAAATTGGTTGACATATTTTGGCAATCTTTCATTGATTCCTTGTTGATACTTTTGTGGATACTTCAGGGTGGAGAATTTCAGATGGATCTATTAGGGTTGGTTTGGAGAATACGTTCTTGCTTGGAAGAAGTCAATTTCTCACATCAAGAGAAACTGAGGCATTGGGCCTACATGGAGCAACGGTATTGCTGGATGGAGGTCCGATTCTCATATTCACCTTCTTACTAATTCCACTATTGTGAAGGACTTGATCTGATGTTTTTACTTTTTTGTCCGACTTTTAATAATTATGTAGGTGGTTCATTTTTGGCATGTTGGTATTGGCCTGATTACATTGTTCTTGATGATAATTCTGGCATGTTGGTATTTGTCTGATTACATTGTTCTTGATGATAATTCTTGCCGCTTGTTTATTTTTACTATACTGTTGTATTTGCTTTTGAATGTGTTGCAAAATGCTGAGCCTGAGGGCATTGTAGGTGGAAATTTCTAGAGAAATGATTTTAATTTTAATGCTAGCACTAGGTGACAAAAGCCTAATTGTTTGGATGCTTTTCAGCCCACACCAAAGAATCTGCTAATGCGTTGGCGAACACTATTCGAATGACATTTCCAGAGGCATCATTGGCTCTTGTTGTTGCAATGGCAAGTGACAAAGACCATATAGGTTTTGCAAGAGAGTTTCTTTCAGGTATTCTCCCTTCTTGTATTTTACTTATGATTAATAAGAACATTAGGTTATATTTGGATGTTGATATGAGTTGAATTGAGTTGTGAGTTCCATTGAGATGAGTTTAATTTTTTTAGGTTGAAATGAGTTTAAATTTTTTATGGAAAATTGAAAAAGTTGTGGGTCCATCAATGATTGGTTTTAGATGAGTTGAGTTTGATTCAACACCCCCCCCCAAAAAAAAAAGAAAAAAAAGGAGGAAAAAAAAGAAAAATTCTAAAAATAAGTCTCACACCTTCTGCACACACTTAAAAACATGTGATTTTACTTTTTTACCTTGAAATATGAGGATAAAAAAATAAAATCACATATTTTTTAAGTGGTGTGCTGAGTGTGAGACTTCTGTGTAGGACGACTTGAAAAAAAAATGTTGAATTGTAGATATGTTTTGGGTTGGATGACAAATTCCAGATTTGAAACGAGTTAGGGTAATCCTGGGAGAAGGCTTAACTTACCACTGGTTCTATTTGAATCAAGGATTGACCCGAAATGTTTGTTGGTAGCAAGCAAACACAAATAAGCTTGTGGGGACTTGGAGAGACCTAACTGAGACTTCATCGCATTTCAGCGGAGGGAAGATTTGGTGCTGTCGTTTTGACAGAAGCTGACATTGCTGGAGGCAGATCACGAACAACGCCAGCTTCTTTATTAGTTGAGTGTTGGATCCAAGCTTCGAAAGAATTGGGCGTTCGTTTTGTTCATAATAGAGCTGCAAAATCTGAAGAAGATTTCGAGGAACAATTTGTTTCTTCTGCAAGCAAAGCGGAACGTGGAACCATATTAGCTGCAGAAAGTTCCTTAAATGTTTCATTGAAGATTGCAAATCAGATTCTCAGAGAAAGATCAGGGAATGGGTGGAGTGTTATTATAGTCACTGGATCTCTGCATATCGTTTCAATGGTACTAGCTGCTCTCAATAGTTAAGGCAGATGTTTTTCTTTATTTGTTTGTAGTTCATGATGTTAGCATATGATAATCGATATCAAGCTCTACCCTACCCTCCCACAGTAACTATAAATATATATATCATCTCCAACATGAGATTCTGTACTGTCAATCTCCTCATTTCTGTTTGATTTTATTGCGATTTCATCTAAATAGCTTGTGCTAATAAAAAGCTTAATTAAGGTCCCCAGATGTTCGAGATATTCCTGCAGCCTTCTTGAGCCTTAGAGCGTAAACTGCAACCAACTCACCTAGCTATCTCAATTCTCAACGGCCACCATCGCTATTCACCCGCAGAGTCTAAGCGACAGCTTAATTCAATTTTTTCTTTTTTCTTTTTATAATTAGAGTTATTCTATTATCAAGTTAGTGTGTAAGTATACCATTCATGTCATTTAAATGGTAAGGTTTTATGTGTAAGATTAAAGTCTTAAATCTATTTTCTAAATTAAATTATGTTATATAAATATTTTATTAGGTGTGCTTTATAGAGTCTATACACCGGCTAGATCAGTGGCCGACCCACGTTAATCTTAGCCTCCACCCCCCCAAATTTTTTGAAAATTCAAAACACTCCCAAGATTTTATTCATAATTCTATAAATATAGAAAATGGCCACCCAAACAAATTTATAATCTTCATATACTCTAAAACTATCTAGAATTTCAATATACTTAGAAATGTCTCTCTATTTTTCTTTTCTATGGTCCCAAAATTGTGTATGATTTATATATATGATCTATTTTCAAGAATGTGGTCTCATCAAAATTAAATTAAAACTAAGTTTATGATAAATAATAAACTTATTAATATGGATCCTAAAAGTTTTTTTGTTATATAATATTAGGCTTCTTAATATGGAATCTAAAGTGAAAATACAAGAAAAGTCATTTAAGGTTGATGATCTATATAAAAAATAGTTGAGATGTTTCATCCTCTACACTTCGTTGAGCAAGAAAATATTTATTTAAGGTCTCAATTATAACATTATATGTTTATGTGAATGAAAATATCTAGATTTTACGTAAAACTTGATAATAAACTAGCTTACGTACTAGAATAAAATATAACCTTCTAAATGATGGATGTATATTATTCCATGAAACACTATTGTCGGGAATCTGAAACATGTATTAAATTGTGTTTTTAGAATCTTACTTCTATGTAGTAAATTATCTAAATTTAAGTTTATATATAGTTATGTTTAATGATATTTTAATATCTTCTTATTTTATATAAATGTGTTACATAGTAGAAAAGTTTGATTCTCCTTAAAAAAAAAATTGTTGGTTCCACCGCATAACTTGATAATAAAATTTTTCATATATATAATCGATATTGGCATTCAAGGCACAAATATCCTCTCTCTAAGTTCCTCCTGAGTAAAGGTTTCTCTTCCTGTCTCAGTACAGGGTTTATACTGGCAGTTTTATCTGCAAGCTTCCTCTCTAGTGTGTTTGAGTAGTGGGCATTAGTGCAAGATGGAAGAACATTTAGAGAAACTTTATAAGAGACTATCTCTTACTGAACAAGAACATGAGGAAATTCAAGTGGAGCCACATATGTTGGAAGATGCTGTAATCAGAGGAGGAAAATGTTTGATCATCAAATTGTTAACTAATCTTCAATACAACAAGGAAGCATTCAAGCAAATGATGAAGAAAATCTGGCGCCAGTAAAGACAATCAAATTTAGAGATCTAGGATCAGTTTTATTACTCGTAGAATTTGAAGCTATCCTCCTAGACAAGGATCAGGTGAAACGTGATGGTCCTTGGTAGGGTGGAAGAAATTGGCCTCGAGAAAGGGAAGATGGCTTGGGGTGAATTCATAAGAATCAGGGTATGTCTAGAAGTATCAAATCCTCATCTACGAGGAAAGAAGATTAACATAGACTCAACTAACTCTATTTGGGTTCAATTTACGTATGAAAGGATTCCGAACTTCTGTGAATGTGAGCAATGGCAGATTGAGAAGGACACCTATGACACTGAAGGATTTCCATATGGGCATTGGATGCGCGCTGGTAGTAATGGAGGAATGGGATGGGAAAAAAGAGAACAAAAAAGAGATGTTGATCGTTCAATACTAACAATGGCACCTTCGACGAACAACGAAAGGAAAGCAACAATTTCAATAGAGATTAGGGGGACATTTGTTAACTACTCTGAAATAGCGGAAATCTTGGGTGGATTAGAGCATGAGATTTGCAACAAATTAAGAAAGATGCCAAAGACAAATACAGGAATATTGGTTGCGAATATTCATTTGAATGTAGATGGAAGCACAAAATTAAGGCCAAATGATAAGGAGATGGAGGCCCGAAAAAGGCGCGATGAAGATGAGTGTGAAGGGAGAAAATCTTTTACACTGGGCCTGGGTTGCAGGAAGGGTATATGACAGGGAGTTGGGCCGAAAGTAAGGCCCAACCATATCACCTAAGTCTGAGCCAGAAAGGTAAATGCCAAAATCGAGGCATGGATAGGGGACTCGGGTCGGGTTACGCTGATGGGATAGAAGATATGAGTAAAGACTGGGAAGGGAGGGACGCGACATATATCACCAGATGGAAGGGACATGGGATAGAAAGCATGCATCATTTAATGCGGCCCAGAACAGAGACCACGCCGCATTCAATGCGGCCCAGAATAGAGACTATGCTGCATTCAATGCGGCCCAGAGTATAGAGTGTGCTGCATTCAATGTGACCAATGACCCGAGCAGTGTACAGTAAGCCTAAAACCTTCGTTGCTCGGCAAGATAGTAACATAAAAGCTGCTCGGTGAATCAATTGTGCAGAGCGTATTATCCTCTGCTATGCAACACCCCACTGTGGTGGGATCCTGGTCGATAACTATAAATAAGGACCACCTAGCAGCAAATAAGGTAATATAAGAAATCTATCACTCTCCAGATACGTTAGTTATTTTTACTTTCATTTGTTATCTTCTTCACTATACTGACTTAAGTATCGAAGGATCAACGGACCCCGAGGTTCCCCCCCCCCCCCGGTAGTTACTATGCAGATTCACGCTTGGATACTGGGAGTGTGAAGTTGCCCAGACCCGCGAAACACGACATCAACAGTGGCGCCGTCTGTGGGATTTGTTGTCCAATAACTAGCTTGTCCTTTGTATGCCGGCAATAACCCGCTCCCAGCATTGGCAGTGTGGAAGGATGCAGTCCGAGGCAAGGTTTAACCAGCAAAATGAAGCAATACAGAAGCTCATGGTAGACATGGAGACTCTCTGACGGGAGAACATTGCGCTACGAAGGAATGTTGAAGAAACTGAAGCATATCAACAAAGCCATCATTCTGGGGACCACCCCCAGCCTAATGCAATCACAGCAAAGGAAGAACGACGTAAAATCAACCTACAAATCCAGATGGAAGTAGCAGAGCAGATAGGTCAACCCACCACGGTGGATCAGTTATCTGCTCACCAACGCTGAACTACCGTATAACACAGGGATTCTGGCAGTACCAATACCTCCAAGGTTTAAAATCCCTCAGATGGAAGCGTATGACGGGACGAAGGACCCGTTGGAACACATGGAGACCTTCAAAGCCCACATGCTCTCCACGGTTTCCCTAGTGAGATAGCATGTAGGGCGTTCCCCCTCACCTTAAAGGGGGCGCCGCGAGTATGGTTTGTTTCCCTACGACCTGGAACTTTAGATAGCTTCAATGAACTGGCGCGTCGGTTCTTGACGGCGTTCATGGCCAGCAGGACGAGGAGAAGGCCGACTGCCTATCTATTGACTATTAAGTAGAGGGATGACGAGAGCCTTAAGTCATACCTCTCACGCTTTAACAAGGAACGAATGACGATAGACGACCAAGACGAAAAGATCACATTGGCGGCATTATTAGGAGGAGTTTGGCCTCGCAACCCCTTTATGACAGAAATCACCCGTAAGACACCATCAACTCTGAGGGAGTTTATGGACCGGGCAGACGGTTACATAAATGGTGAGGATACGCTCTAGGCATTAACGGTACCCAGGAAGCGTGACTTGGAGAGGGAAGACAAGAAAACGACAGAACGATGTCAAAGGTTGGACTGAGGAGCTCGCCAGAAAGGGGCTTACGAAGTCAAAGGCAAGGGGAAACATGGTCCTCGCTTACACTCTAGTTTGGCAGTGGAAGCCAAAGAGGACCTGAGTCGACAAGGAGAGCGAAGACAGGGTTCGTCGCGACCCAAATATTGTTCCTTCCACAGGAGTAGCGGGCATGACACCCAAGATTGCTATACAAAATGGGGAAGATTTGACAACCCAGAGACTCGAGCCGACCGATATAACAATGAAAGAAGTGAGCCACAACGAGAATACCGCCCCTACTCCTGGAAAAACCAAGATCGAAGCCCTGTTCAGGGGGGACAGGACCAAAGTCCCGTTCGGAGGAATCGGGGTCTAGTTCACAGAAGCTATAGCCTAACCCATAAGACTAGGGCCGTGCTTGGGGGAATAATGGAAGCCCTGAGAGAAGAAGAACCACAAACCCCAGTAAAGAGAACCCACGCCAAGAAAACTTGAGGAGGGAAGAACCCCCCATAGGGGAAATCAACACCATAGCTGGAGGATATGCTGGGGGGACGACTTCCTCAGCTCGAAAAGCCCATGCAAGGAAGGCCAGGTACAAAGAAGTATTCTCCGCCCAACGACCATACCGCAAGGACCCTTTTAGAGAATACCTGGTAACATTCAGTGAAGAAGACGGAGAGAGATTGTTACGACCTCATGATGATGCCCTGGTAGTAACAACACAAATAGCCAACTATCGGACCAGAAGGGTATTGATTGACAATGGCAGTTCAACGGACATCCTTTTTTGGGAAGCTTTCAGTAAAATGAGGATTACTCCCAACATGTTGCAACCAGCACCTACGCCCCTTAAAGGTTTCACGGGGATACCATCCAACCAATTGGAACAATCGCTCTATCTGTACTAGTAGGCATGGCTCCTAGAACCACATCTCTCATGGTAGACTTCTTGTGGTTAAGGCCATTTCTTCGTACAATGTGATACTCCGGCGCCCATCCTTGAACCAAATGAAGGCGGTGACTTCCACGTATCACCTAAAGGTAATATTCCCAACCAAATCTGGAGTGGGAGAAATGCAGGGTGAACAGCAGACCATGAGAGACTGCTACACCAGGGAGATGAAGTCAAAGGCAATAGTCATACAAACTCTAGAGCGGAACCTCGGGGAGGCCGCCGAGCCTGCACCTCCTGCTTGGGCCGAACCAGAGCATGAAGCAAGAAACGAAGGGGCGCCAAGACGGACGAGGCTCGAAGAGGCAACCCTACCTCCACTTCAAGCGGTGATCGAACTAGACAGCGAGGTGAGGGATGAAGAAGCGTTGAGGCAGGCAGAGCTCGACGAACCCCTACTTTTGGTACCGATGGACCTTGGAAACCCAGAGTGGACAGTATGAATGGGATCCAAAATGTCCGACGATCTGAGCTAGTCCATGAAGCAACTACTCCTGGAGCATTGCGATGTCTTTGCTTGGTGCCATGAAGAAATGCTGGGTATCGATGGATCAATAATAGAGCACCAGCTCATTGTAAATCCTGAGGCCAAAAGGGTCAAGCAAAAACGCCGCAGTTTTAGTGCAGAGAAGTATGCGGCTATTGTTGAGGAAGTGGAACGTCTCCTCGCTGTGGGTCGATTCGGGAAGTTTACGATCCCGAATGGCTTTCTAACGTCGTATTGGTCAAGAAGGCGAGTGGAAAATAGAGGATGTGTGTCGACTTCACTGGCTTAAACAAAGCCTGCCCTAAAGATAGTTTCCCTCTTCCAAGGATTGACTTGATAGTAGATTCGACGGCCGGGCATCCCCTACTCAGCTTCATGGATGTGTACTTTAACTACAATCAGATCAGAATGAATCCCAATGACGAGGAGAAAATGGCATTTATCACCGATCGAGGACTTTATTGCTATACAACGATGCCGTTGGGTCTCAAGAACGCAGGAGCGACATACCAGCGCCTGATCAACTGAATGTTCAAGAACCAGATCGGGAGGAACATGGAGGTCTATGTAGATGATCTGCTAGTTAAGAGTAAGAAGACAGAACAACATCTTGACGACCTCCTTGAAACCTTCGCGGTACTGAGAAAATACAAAATGAAGCTCAACCAGCAAAAATGCACTTTTGGGGTTGGATTGGGGAATCTCCTGGGTTTCATGGTCTTTGAACGAGGAATTGAGGCTAATCCCGGGAAAATCAAGGCCATTATGGATATGCCTCCCGCCAAGGAACATCAACGAGGTCCAGAAGCTGATAGGAAGGATAGCTGCCCTGGGATGCTTCATCGCAAGGTCAATCGACCAGTGCCTCCCTTTCTTCAGCATCCTTCGGAAGCACGAGAATGGGGTGAAAATTGTGGTAGGGCCTTTGATGAGCTGAAGGAATATTTGGCTCACCCACCACTGCTCAGCCAAACCACACCAGGAGAGGACTTGACCGTCTACCTGGCGGTGTCACTCAATGCGGTGTCCTCCGCGTTAACCCGAGTAGAGGAAGGAGTTCAACGCCCGGTTTATTACGTGAGCAAAGCTTTTCGAGGGGTAAAAGCCAAATATCCACGAACAGAAATACTGGCTTTCGCGTTAGTAATCACTGCCAGGCGGTTAAGGCCTTATTTTCAAGCTCACCCAATAAAGGTTCAAACTGATATCCCCCTGAGGAAAATATTGTAGAAACCTGATACCTGGAGTCTGATGACTAACTGGATGATCGAGCTAAGCGAGTTTGAGGTCGAATATCTTCCACGAAAGTCAATAAAAGGACAGCTACTAGCATATTTCGTAGCTGAATTCTCGAACTTCTCAGAGGAAATGGTCGTCGTGCCCAGGGCAAGCCGTGGCAGATCTATGTCGATGGCTCGTCTTGTCGGACAGGGGGCGGAGTGGGAGTGCACATAATAACGGACTCAGGTGAAAACTTGATTACGCGCTCAAACTCAGATTCAAAGTCACTAACAACGAAGCCGAGTACGAGGCCCTCTTGTCAGGTCTAACGATTGCCAAGTCTCTCGGTGCAATTGAAGTTGAAGTGAAAGTTGACTCTCAGATAGTGGTGGGGCACGTAACCGGATAGTTCCTCACAAAGGGAGAAATTCTGAAAAAATATCTTCAACGGGTTGGAGAAGAGCGGGATCTATTCCAGTATTCTGCCGTCCATCAGATTCCAAGAGTAGAAAACAAGGAAGCGGATCGGCTAGCCAAAGCAGCCTCAGGGCAAGAAGAAGTCCCGCTCCCAGATCACATGGTAGTCCGAACTATTGATATGGTGGCAGTAGGAATTCGAGTGTTAGCTATGGAGGTTCTACAACCCCCAGAATGGGCGACAAATATTTTAAAATTCCTTCGAGAGGGAATCCTTCAGGACAATCGGGAGGAAGCTTGAAAAATTAGGAACCGATTGGCCCGGTTCACTTTGATGGAGGGAGTTCTGTACAAAAGAGACTACGCCGAACCTCTATTAAGATGTATCTCTTCTGAACAGGCTCAGTACGTGTTGGCAGAAATCCATGAAGGAGTTTTTGGGAATCACGTGAGTGGGAGGGCGTTGGCAATACGAACTACTTGGGCAAGATACTACTGGCCCAACACTTATTGGGATGCCGACGAGTTTGCCCGAAAGTGTCTTAAGTGTCAGGAAAACGCTCCTATACCTCATTGCCCTCCCGAAAAACTCACTTCTGTCACTGCCCCATGGCCCTTTGCCCAATGGGGGCTGGACCTCATTGGTCCCCTCCCTGTGGGCAAATGAGGAGTAAAGTTTGTCGTGGTAGCGGTAGACTATTTTACCAAATGGATAGAGGCAAAAGCACTAGCAACAATCACGACTCGGGCAATAACGAATTTCCTTTGGAAATCCATAATTTACCGTTTCGGGATCCCCCAAAGCCTCATCTCAGATAATGGGAGACAATTTGATTGTTCTCATTATCGAGAATGGTGCTCAGAGCTCAAGATCAAAGCTAAATACTCTTCTCCAGGACATCCGCAAGCCAACGATCAAGTAGAAGCCACCAATAAAACATTACTCAACATCCTAAAGAAGAAGTTAGGGGAACAAAAAAAGGGAATGGGCTGAAGAGCTTCCAAGCACGCAGTGGGCATATCGGACATCAGTAAGAACCTCAACTGGGGAAACTCATTTCTCCCTGGTCTATGGAGCTGAAGCCGTGATGCCAACAGAAGTTGTTGTGCCCACATATAGGATACAACAATATGATCCAGATTAGAATAACGAGCGTTTGAGAGAGAGTCTAGACTTCTTGGAAGAGATAAGGGAGGAAGCTGTGAATTGAATGGTGGCCAATAAACGGCGAGTTGAACTATACTTTAACAAACGAGTCTGACCTCGTAACTTCAAAGTAAGGGATATGGTCCTAAAGCAAATAGGAATTACAACTCAAGATGAAGGCAAACTAGGTCCCAAGTGGGAAGGGCCGTACCTGGTAACAGCGATTGGAAGGCCTGGCTCCTATCGAAGGAAGGACCATGAAGGGAACGAGTTGCCACACCCATGGAACGCGGAGCACCTAAGAAAGTACTTTGTATGAAAAATCCGAGCCAAGCTCAAACAATGTAAGACTATTACTGGTTGAAATTTAACGAACTAATTTCGAGTGTTGCATTATTATGTCTCATTGAAATAGCCTAAATCAGATAAGCCCGGTCTTAAGATCGGCTACGAAGTATAAAGCACAAGAACCGAGCCATGAGCTCTGACCTGCTAAAAGCTATTCTCAATGTAGTCTAAATGACTTGCCGAGTTTTGTGTAAAAAGAAAGAAAGGAATGCGTTGGTGAGGGAGTAGGGCCCTCGGGCTCTGCCAACCTATAAGTGCCAATCCACAGAGTATAAAGCACAGGAACCGAGCCATGAGCTCTGACCTGCTAACAGCTATTCTCAACGCAGTCTAAATAACTTGCCGAGTTTCATGCAAAAAGAAAGAAAGGAACGCGTTGGTGAGGGAGCAGAGCCCTCGGGCTCTACAACCTATAAGTGACAATCCACAAAGTATAAAGCACAGGAACCGAGCCATGAGCTCTGACCTGCTAACAATTATTCTCAACGTAGTATAAATGACTTGCCGAGTTTCGTGCAAAAAGAAAAAAAGGAACGCGTTGGTGAGGGAGCAGGGCCCTCGGGCTCTGCCAACCTATAAGTGTCAATCCACGAAGTATAAAGCACAGGAATTGAGCCATGAACTCTGACCTGCTAACAGCTATTCTCAATGCAATCTAAATGACTTGCCGAGTTTCGTGCAAAAAGAAAGAAAGGAACGTGTTGGTGAGGGAGTAGGGCCCTCGGGCTCTGCCAACCTATAAGTGCCAATCCATGAAGTATAAAGCATAGGAATCGAGCCATGAGCTCTGACCTGCTAAAAGCTATTCTCAACGCAGTCTAAATGACTTGTCGAGTTTTGTGCAAAAAGAAAGAAAGGAATGCGTTGGTGAGGGAGCAGGGCCCTCGAGCTCTGCCAACCTATAAGTGTCAATCCACGAAGTATAAAGCACAAGAACCGAGCCATGAGCTCTGACCTGCTAACAACTATTCTCAACACAGTCTAAATGACTTACCGAGCTTCGTGCAAAAAGAAAGAAAGGAACGCATTGGTGAGGAAGCTGGGCCCTCGGGCTCTGCCAACCTATAAATGCCAATCCACGAAGTATAAAGCACACGAATCGAGCCATGAGCTCTGACCTACTAACAGCTATTCTCAACGCAGTCTAAATGACTTGTCGAGTTTCATGCAAAAAGAAAGAAATGAACGCATTGGTGAGGGAGCAGGGCCCTCGGGCTCTGCCAACCTATAAGTGCCAATCCAAGAAGTATAAAGCATATGAACCGTGCCATGAGTTCTGACCTGCTAACAACTATTATCAACGCAGTCTAAATGGCTTGCCGAGTTTCGTGCAAAAGGAAAGAAAGGAACGCGTTGGTGAGGGAGGAGGGCCATCAGGCTCTGCCAACCTATAAGTGCCAATCCACGAAGTATAAAGCACAGGAACAGAGCCATGAGATCTGACTTGTTAACAGCTATTCTCAACGCAGTCTAAATGACTTGCCGAGTTTCATACAAAGGTACAGAGACAAATGACCAGGTACACAGAAATTTGTTTTATGAATAAATTTTCCTTTTCGCAAGATACTAGCTCGGTCACCTAACTAAGCCCGGAATTGGCTGGAAAAAGGCAACATGAAAAATTTTACATCGATCAGAGCGGGACGAGAGCGAGATGCAGTACAAAAAGTCTACAAAAGAAAAAATTCTTTATATCCCGAACAGGGTTACAAGCAGGGCAACAAGGAAAATTTTACATTGACCAGAGCGGGACGAGAGCGAGGTGTAGTACAAAAAGTCTACAAAAGAACAAATTCTTTATATCCCGAACAGGGTTACAAGCAGGGTAATAAGGAAAATCTTACATCGACCAGGGTGGGACAAAGGCGAAGAGCAGTAAAAAAAAAAGAAGAAGAAAGAAAACCACTACAAAAGTAAAACGACTAAAAGCTCCCCCAGGGAAGATGGACACCCTGTAGATTCAGCTACGCGTGTCCTTCTTTTTGTGGGAGAGAGGTCCAGCAGCACCTTATCAAGGATATCCGAGAGGCGAACTGGGATTCAAGGTTGGGTCGGAAGGCGGCAGTGTCTCGGGTAACAGAAGCTCGGTGGGGAAGCATCTTCTAAGATTCAATTGCTCCCCTGAACTGTCTGTTCCTGCCCTCCCCAGCTGTGGGTACCACGCCACCGCCTTGATCGAGCACCGTACATAACCTGTGGGATGTAGGTTCTGGTTCAATGCTCACGGAGGTTGACCCTCGTAAGGAAGGGGCAAGGACAAACGAGGCGTCATAAGCAAAAGGGCAAGGACAAGAGATGTGTGAAGTTTGTTTTGTCTGCAACATCCGAATCGCCATAACCAACAACATCCTGAGCACCAGGACAGAAGGTGTCGCCCCCCGTAAACTACAAGAGGGAAGAAAGAGGCCATGGGAGGTCGGCAAAGTTGGGAAAGAAGAGAGAAGGCGGAGATGGATACATTCCAGTGGAAGATGGAAAAGCCCATTTTTATAGGCAGGAACGACTCTGGGCGTCCCCAAGGTTCCACTACTCATAAGAGCTCCCTGGCCTCCCACGTGTCCCTAGGGCCTCCTGGGTTGTCCACACGTCCCTCATGATGATGCAATTAATAAGGAGATTGATTACGGGAAGTCCCAATAGGCGCGTTACACAGAGACCATGATGCAATTAATAAAGAGATAGATTACGGGAAGTCCCAACAGGCGCATTACACAAAGTCCACAGTGCAATTGATGGAGGGAAATGATTGCGGGAAACCCCAGTCGGTGCATAAAACGGGATTTATGGGGCGGTTAAGGAAAATGTTATATGCAAAATTTAAATCACAAGCATGATAATAACAGTTGGCATGACTGCCAGAAGCGGAACGACATTCAAATCAAACAAGGAAGGAAGATGTGTCAGTAAAAAGCAGCTCCAAGATAAACATGAAATTGACAGTAAATCAAGACGCCCACGTGTGTGAATATGACACCATATGACTTGGTAAACACTTGGACAAATATGGTTGCTACATGGTAGAATTCCCGGGCAGGGTTTACATTTAAATGATCACAGAATGCGAATTGACATCATGTACCCGCGCTTACGTGAAAACACAATGGGAATTCAGACTAAAATGTGGAAATAACCTCCAAGCGAGCCACTTCGCAAGGGTATCTGCTTGGTACGCAACAAAGGCTGCCACGTGGAAAAAAAGGGGGGTAGTAAGAACTACGCCAAATGTAGAGGCCAGTCAGACCCAGACATAGCTAGAGGTACATTACTTTGTGTCAAGTAGACAGATCTACGCCAAAGGTCTCGTACGGAGTTAAAAACGGTGTGGTGGCACCCGTGCCATTGCTACGACTCCATGTAAATATGGAAACTTAGCTAAAATCAAGAAGGCTGTGATGGAACATGCGAGCCCGAGCCTGGGTAGCGTGCTTCTTCTAAGCTGCTAGCGTCTCAATTATTCCCTCACTTTGCCTTAACGCTTCCTGAACGAACTCCAACTCACGCTCTAGCTTGATCGCACGTCTTTCCTCATCCACCAAGGCATCAGCAACCCCGGCGCTTCTCTTCAGAGCTTCCCGAGCAGACTCAAGCTCACACTCCAGCCTCTGAATCTCGGTACGAGCTTTTTCCCTCTCAGCCAAAAGGGGACCAGATCGGACTCGAAGGTCCTCTAACTCTTTCTGTGCGAACTCCAGATCCGTGACCGCTAAGGCCATTTTAGCATGGAGTGTGTCTATCTCTAAGCTCTTCAGTTGGAGCTCCTTGCCCTTAAGCTCGAGCTCCAGGCCCATAATCTTCATCAGCTCTCCCATCTCCTTATTCAGTTTCCTCTGGTCGGGGATTTTCTCAAGGCAGAGTGCGTTTCTCTCTCTCAGGGACTCATTCTCCACTTCTAGAGCCAGTTTCTCTCTCAACAACTTCTCCCCGCGAAGATTCAGCAACTTGTTTAACGCCCTCTGAGTCTTGAGATCCTCTTCCAGAGCCTCTTACTCCCGGGAGACTAGGTCGGCAAACTGCTCAGCAGCCTGGGGAATCAACATCAACCCAGTTCGTTAAAAAAAAGGAAAAAAAAAGAGAGGATAGAAAGAAACAGAAAGAGAAATTGTTGCGCGGGAAAAGCACTTACATTGGCGAAAAGGGGTTTGAACCTCTGGGCATATAATTCTAAAGAAGCTGCCCGGGCCTTCGCGTGACCAGGCCCGAGACCCTATGATGTCCTTGGCTTAGAAGAAGAAGATGGCCCGACATGCATCAGCAGTAGAATAACCCGTGTGTGTGGGAGGTGGGGTATTTTCCCCCTCACTTAGGAAAGAAGCCTCAACGGGAGGATCCTACGGAAGGACAAATTGTGAGCCAGGCAGACCCTCAGCTTGGGCTGAACTGTCACCATGAACAGCACCCGAGTGGAGGGGGCTGCAGCTTGGGGAAGGACCGTCCTCCCCCTCCACTGTCGTGGCACCTTGTCACAGAGGAGAGGGCTCAGCATGAGGAACCTGGCATTCCTGAGTCGAACATCCAGCTCGACATGAGGTAAGACAACAAGTCACGAATATAAAAAAAAAAAAAAAAACAGAGAAGGGAGAACAGATACCTGAGCAACCTCTATCGAAGGAAGAGTTTGTTTTGGGGTCGTCAAAGGGCCTAGCTAAGCAACCGGCGCCAATACTGGTAAGGTGCTAGGATCTCGGGAGAAATGAGTTCCGCAACCCCCTCGGGGCGCAGCTTAGTGACCTCTTGGAAACTTAGACCCTCGATGGAGGAAACCTCCGCCTCCAAAGGTAGAATGGTAGGAAGGGGAATCGGGGAACTGCCAGAATGAGCTGGACTAGAGGGCTCTGAAACTGGAATGGGAGGATAAGGGAAACACCCTTCAAAAGACGCTTCATGCTCGGCAAGCATCTCCTCAAAGGGGGTTGGCCTCCTGTGTAGGGGGTCTTCTTCCTCGAAGAGAGCCTCATCAAAAGAAGTAAAGACGCCCGATGTCTGTGCAAATCCCTAAGACACTGGGCCTTCAAAGGCCGAAGCAAAAAGAGAGGCAACGGCGGCTTATGCACCTCCTTCCTTCGCAGGGCCTGTTTGGGAAGGGTAAACGCCATCACCCATGGTACAAACGAATTTAAGCAAAGGAAAGAACTTGAAAATTCGCAAAGGGCCGATATCTTGAATAGCTCGGCGGGAGCCATCCTTGGGAACGGCTCGGTGGGAGCCATCTCTGGGAGCAATTCTGACAGAGCTTTCCCTGGGAACAACCTGGCCAGAATTGCCTTTGGGGGCCACTCGTTGAGAGACTTTTCCCCCTTTCCGAATAGCGTCTAGTTTAGTAGTGCATGACAAGACGGCCGAAATCTCCTTGGCAAGAATGGACTGAACGGGAGAAGGCAGCTTCTCCTTCGTGCGGGAACGCTTGGGGCGGTTTCCTTCGGGGGGAAGCTGCGGGACTTTTCCCCCTGGCTAGGGAAAGTGGACCCGATAAGAAGTCCCGACCCAACACATGGTTGCGGGGCGAGAGAACGAGGTAGCGACGAATAAAGTCGTCGTTCAATAATGCGTCATTCTCGGATAGGTCGGGATGGGCCAATACCCAGGATACTACAGAAGCAACTCTAAATTCTTCCCTATCCGATAAAGTAATTGCGAGAGATTTGGTGGTCGAAACTTACCCCAAACGGATCGGACCAGGAATTCACCATAGTCCTTCTCCCCCTCGGGGCATTCCCAACCCGTGCCCCTTACAAAGAAGAATCGTCGGTGCCATTCCTTTATTAAGAATAACGCCTCTCCCATGTGGTGAAGCGTCTTTCGGCGGTATAAGACTAGAGGCTACAGTAATTCCCATCGAGCCGATTGATTTCGTACACACTCAGAAACTCGCGGGCAGTCAGGTCGGGGTAATCTTCCGAGCCACTCAGAACGACTCTAAAGGCCACGCAACTAGCCAGGAGTAAGTGCCAGGCATTGGGGTTGAGCTGCGCCAGGGCAAGCTTCAGAAAGTCCAGGACATCGCGTATTGGACGGCAAAATGGAAAACACAACCCAATAGAAAACATATGGGGGTAAAGTACCACCACCGTCGCTAGGCCTTGCCCGTCCACCATAGTGACGCGAGATGAGGGGACTTCAACAGTGGTCCCGTCGGGAAGAGGTAACTCCTTGCAGAACGCGTGGAGTTTAGTTTTAGTCATGGTTGACGTCCATTGGTGCCCTGCAAAATAGTTAAAGCGGGCTTTGTTGGCACTCTGCTTAGTCATGATGAGAGCAAATGGGAGAAACCGGAAGGATAGTCAGGAATTCAGGCGAATGGGAAGAGCAAGACGAAGGCAGCAGAGAAGAAGGAATAGAAGAGATGGAAATCGGGTACAAATGGGGAAGACGTGATGAATGATTTCATATTTAGAGCGATGACATGGGACTCAAAGAGACACCTCGATGGTGGAAAGACGGCGTGACATTTGCCTACCGCACGCGTATGCGGGACGAACCAATGCCGAGTGATGTTGGCAGGCCATAAAGCCCCATACATTAATGAGCCAGCACTAATGATTGCGGTAGGAAAGAAATGAGTCTTTGAATTTCCAGCCCACAAGTGTGCTAAAAATTCGCGGAGTACTATGAAGGGAGAAAATCTTTTACATTGGACCCGGGCTGCAAGAAGGGTATATGACAGGGAGTTGGGCCGAAAGTAAGGCCTAACCATATCACCTAAGTCTAAGCCAAAAAGGTAAATGCCCAGAGCGAGACCTGGATAAGGGACTCGGGTCGGGTTACGCTGATGAGATAGAAGATATGAGTAAAGATTGGGAAGGGAGGGACGTGACATACATCACCAGATGGAAGGGACACGGGACAAAATGCATGCATCATTTAATGCGGCCCAGAACCGAGACCACGCCGCATTCAATGTGGCCCAGAATAGAGACTATGCTGCATTCAATGCGGCCCAGAGCATAGAGTGTGCTGCATTCAATGTGACCCAAGATTCGAGCAGTGTATAGTAAGCCTGAGACCTTCGCTGCTCGGCAAGATGGCAACATAGAAGCTGCTCGGTGAATCAATTGTGCAGAGCGTATTATCCTCTGCTATGCAACACCCCACTGTGGTGGGATCCTGGTCGATAATTATAAATAAGGGTCACCTAGCAGCAAATAAGGTAATATAAGAAATCTATCACTCTCCAGATACATTAGTTGTTTTTACTTTCATTTATTATCTTCTTCATTGTATTGACTTAAGCATTGGAGGATCAACGGACCCCGAGGTCCCTCCAGTAGTTACTGTGCAGATTCAAGCTTGGATACCGGGAGTGTGAAGTTGCCCAGGCTCGCGAAACACGACATCAACAATGAGGATTAGATTCTAGAAGAGGAAGATGAGTTAATGATAAACTGTTATGAGGGGGACACGTTATCAGACATGGGTTTACAACAAAAAGGCTTGGACCAATATGATGAGTAATATGAAGAGGGCCCAATAGCCAATTTAATCCAAACAAATGCTGTTGTGGGGGCCGACGGTGGAAAAGAATGTAGAAGACTTGTATACCAAAAGCCCATGAAGAAACCCATTACCAGTCTATCAACAAGAGGAAGAAAAGAGAAGCTTCAGCAAATTGAAGAAAGAACAGAAGAGACTTTTCAAATGCATGTTGACGCAGAGGAAGAAGGATGAGAAGAAGGTGGATAACCAACCAAAGATTTTGGTGGAGGCTGATTCCCAGCCACGCCGAATCAATAAAACCCTTAGGTTGGAATTCCCATGGGCTTGTGAACCCACAGGAAATTCGAACACTTCGAGACATTGTCAAGAAGGAAGATCCCGATATTTTGTTTTTACAAGAAACAAAGCTGAAAGCTTGAGACATGGAAAAATGTAAGTTTTGTTTGGGCTTTATGAATTTTTTAACAATAGATTGTAATGGGAGAAGTGGGGGTATTGCGATGCTATGAAAGAATGAGGTTAACTTATCTGTGCATACTACTCTAAATTTTACATTGATGCAATTATTAAAGATGGTGACATTGGCGAGAAAGAATGGTATCTCACAGAATTATATGGGCATCTTGATGTTGCTTGTAGATTTGAAACTTGGAATTTAATTCGTTCTTTGTGTAGAATGGAGGAGAAGGCTTGGTTGGTGTTTGGTGATTTTAACGAAATTGTATACCAAAATGAGAAGTGGAGAGGGAGGAATAGACTTGAGAAAAAAATGCATGATTTTAGATCTGTGTTAACTGATTGTGCATTAAGGGATATGTGATTCAGAGGTGCTATGTACACATCGTGTAATAGAAGAGAAGGAAATTCTAGCTTAAGTGAGAGATTGGATAGGTTCTTGGCGAATTCACAATGGTGCCAACTCTTACCAAAAGCAGTTGTCACTCATGGAGCAGCAACATATTCAGATCGTTTGCCTATATGGTTGGAATCTGAAGGTGGATATACACATAGAAGAGGGAAAAAAACCTTTTAGACTTGAAGCTAAATGGGTAGGAGATGAAGGTTGTGTTAAAATAATTGAAGAATCTTGGAGAAATGGTTCAATTATAAGTAATATAGGGGTAGTGATGGACATAATTTCAGGGCGTAGTAAGAAGTTGGACTGCTGGAACCGGAAAAGCTTTAGAAAGGCTCACTACCAATTGTAAAAGGCAAGGCAAAGATTGGAAAATAAGCAAGGGAGAGATCCTAAATGTGTTGATATTACTAAAAATGTCTCTACAAGGCAGGAAACTCAATTGTGGTTAGAAATAGAGGAAATTATGTGGAGACAAAGGTTGAAGGCTCTATGGTTGCAGGAGGGAGATCAGAATACAAAGTTCTTTCACACAAAAGCCTCACAAAGGAGAAGGAAGAATAGGATACTGAAAATACAAAATGCACATAGAGGATGGCATGAAGGAGAAAGCATAGATAAAATTATAATGGTCTACTTTCAATCTCTTTTTACAACTTCTGATAAGAGGGGCTTTATGGATTTCTTGGAAGATCTGTCAGGGAAAGTCACAAGTAGCATGAATGATGAACTATCAAAGGCATACACTGAGGAAGAGGTGATTATGGCATTGAAACAAATGAATCATATAAAAGCCCCTGAACTTGATGGCATGACCCCACTCTTTTTTCAAAGGTTCTAGCATATTACTAGCAAACCAGTCACTGCAGCAGTTCTTCAAGTCTTGAATGCTGGTGAGTTCCCAATGTCTCGAAATCATACTTTCATAACACTAATACCAAAAAGGAAATCCCATGTGAAAGTGGCAGATTTTCGACCTATTAGCATTTGAAATGTGATTTACAAACTTATTTATAAGGTGATTGTTAATAGATTGAAACAAGTGCTTTCTTGCATTATCTCGGATTCCCAAAATGCTTTTGTACCTGGGTGACTCATAACCAATAATGTACTGGTAGCTTATGAACTAATACATTATTTGAGGTAGAAAAGAGTTGGGAAGAAGGGATTTATGTGTCTAAAATTGGATATGAGCAAAGCTTATGACAGAGCAGAGTGAGATTTTTCGAAAATTATTATGCACAAGTTGGGCTTTGATAGCAAACTGACAAGTTGATTATGTTGTGTGTGCAAACTATTTCCTTCTCTATTTTGATTAATGGAGAGCCAAAAGGGCCTATAGTTCCCAGTAGTGGGTTGAGGTAGAGGGATTTCTTATCACCATATTTATTCTTGTTATCTACTGAGGAGCTTATGAGTTTACTGAAAGAAGCTGACTGTAACCATACAATTTTTTGGGATCAAAATTTGTAGAGGGGCCCCTCAAATAAGTCATTTGCTTTTTGCAGATGATGGTATCATTTTTTGTAAAGTAGATTCTGAAACAAATAGGAAAGTGCATTTTCTGTTGAATTAATATGAAAAGGCATCAGGTCAGAAAATTAATAGAGAGAAAACATCTATGGTGTTCAGTAGGAATGTGCCAGCTAGAGTTCAAGAGGAGATCATGTCTTTGTGGGGTGTAGCAATGTTCAACAATATGAGAAGTATATACGCTTGCATCTAGTGGTAAGTAGATCAAAATTTCAAGCATTCTCAAAGATTAAGCATAAAGTTTGACAGAAATTACAGAGTTGGAATGAGCATATGTTTTTTCAAGGGGGAAGGGAAGTGCTTATAAAGGCTGTGGCACTCTCAATCCTTACCTATGCTATGAACTGTTTCAAATTACCTGGTAGTTTATGTTTTGAACTCAAAAGTATGGTGGTTAGATTTTGGTGGGGCCAAAAAAAAAGAATGAGAGGAGGATACACTAGATCAATTGGTATAAGATGTGTGAATCTAAATTTAGAGGGAGTTTAGGCTTTAAAGATTTGAAAACTTTTAACGTGGCTCTTTTGGCCAAACAAGAGTGGAGAATCTTACAAGAGAAAGATAGCATGTTGCATAAAATCTATAAAGCAAAGTATTTTCCAAAAGTAAATTTTTTGGAGTCTACTTTGGGCAATAATCCCTCATATGCATTTAGGGATATTTTGGAAGCAAAAAATCTGCTAATCCAAGGATGCAGATGGAGAATAGGTGATGGAAAATCTGTAAAGATCTGGAAGGATAACTGGATTCCAGGTCATCAAGCTTTACATAAGGAACTCAGTAATATGGAGATAGAAGTGAACGAGGATACTGTGGATAGTCTCATGGATGGCAATACAAAGTGGTGGAATATCGATAAGGTTAGAGCTCTATTCAATCCAAATGTAGCAGTAGATATTATGAAGATCATTATATGCCCAAGAGAACAGGAAGATAAGTGGACATGGACTCAGGAAAAATGTGATAATTTTAGTGTAAAAAGTGCATACAGATTCTTCATAGATAAGCAAAAAAGCAACCCACGAGAGAGTGCAAATGCAAGCAAACAACAAGCATTTTGGAAAGTGTTTTGGAAAATGAAAATCACTAACAAATTCAAGTTATTTGCATGGAGAGCTTGTAAAGAAGGATTACCTATTCAAGATAATCTCATAAGGAAACATGTTTATGTTGAAGATAAATGTTGTTTCTGTCAAGATACAATGGAAGACCTTTCACATGCACTGTTTTACCGTTTTACCATCCAAGACCACTAGAATAAATATATCCCTTTGATGCAAGGAATTGATAAGAAAATGAATATGATGGATATAACACTTGAGTGTGAAGGAGAAGGGCAATATGGAAGACCTGGCTGTTTTTTTTTCTTAATAGCCTGGGGCATTTGGTATAGAAGAAATAAGATGGTGCATGACAAGCTTTGTGTTGAACCTAAACAAGTGATTGAATATGCTTTATCTATGCTGAAGATTCACAAGGAGCTGAAAGATATTCCAAGCACAGTTGCTGGAAGTCACCCCGGCCCCCAAGGTTACTTAAAACTGAATATAGATGGAGCAATATTATTTTTTGATCAACATAAGGCAGGTGTTGGAGTAATTCTTAGAGATGAAAATGAAGACATAGTGATGGCTGCTAGCAAACTGGAAAATGATTTCAATGATCCAGAAACTATTGAAGTTTTAGCCATGTTTAGAGTCCTACAACTATGTGCAAATATATATTGGCATTTATGATATTATACTTGAAAGTGATTATTTGTTAATGGTCAAAGAGCTAAACGATGCAGCAGATTCTCACACAATACTAGGAAACCTGACGAAAGAAACAAAATGTCTAAAGTAACTATTCAGAGTTTTTGCAAAGTTCAATCTGCTTAATAGATTAAGAAATGAGGTAGCACATATGCTGCCTGCTATACTTGAAATATGAAAAGTATTGGAATGTGGTGGGGATAATTTTTCAAATGTTGTTTCTTAAATTATATAGCTTGATAAAAATAATTTGTAATGTCTCTTATATATCAACGATACGTTGTTTTCCTATCTATCTATATATATATATATATATATATATATATATATATATATAAAGGCACGATTTGTGGTGCAACGTAGGGCTGAGGTGGACGGATCCATGCCACATATACATATCATGCCTTGGGGTTCCTAATATTAGGAAAGCATGCTGCAGACACGGAAAGGCAGACATTGTTTTGCCGATCAGAGTAATAGTACAGACAGACATGACTCTTTTTACAAAGCTAGTTGTTTTACATGTGGGCGGTGCTACTGTGCCGCTTGCACAGTACCGCTGCAGATAACCGGCTGACGTGGCATGCCACGTGGCATAATATAAAAAAAAAAAAAAAGGTGGCTGAATGTTTTCAAATCGGAAGAGGAGAAGATGAGCGAGAGAGGCAGAATCCCTTGGGTGCATCGCCCTCCCCATCGCTGGCCCATCGTCGTATCATTGTCATCTCGTCGCCGTCCCGTCGCTGAACACCATCACACCTCACGAGTGCGTTCCTGTTACGATCCCACATTGACTAAGTAAGAGATTGGTTGATGGTTTATAAGCCCCTAGGCACCCTTCTCTTGTAAACTAGTTTTCAAGGGTGAGTTCTACCTAGTGGGTTCATAACAAATGGTATCAGAGCCACCCCACATCTAAGACCATGTTGCGATGGTTGCAATCGTGCGGCATGGGGGGTGATGCTGGCATGGTAGTGTTCGCCCGGAGCTAGGAAAAAGACCTAGCGCACAGCCAGCCCATGTGAGCGCCAGGACCGCCGTGGATGTCGACTGTGGAGCGTGGTGGTTGTTACGATCCCACATTGACTAAATATGAGATTGGTTGATGGTTTATAAGCCTCTAGGCACCCTTATCTTGTAAGCTAGTTTTCAAGGGTGAGTTCTACTTAGTGGGTTCATAACACTTCCGTCGAACAAGTGAGTTTATTCTCGCGGCAGCAGATCTGGCCATACGGTGACAATAATTTCTTCATTGTCTGTTTATTATTCATTTGTTCTTGGTGTTTTGTTTTTTGTGCTGCTAATTTTGTGTGTGTGTGTTGGGGGGGGGGGGGGGGGGTCATCTCTTGCTTGCTCGAATACATTGGAATGTGAACCCAGTAATTACTGCACACACTTTGTTAAATTCCTTCCTCGTATAGTCAGTCTGCTTGGGTTAATGTAATCTGGCTAGCGAGAATTGTAAATAGGTGATAGCAATAAGAAAGAATAGAAAGGCACAGAAGGTGTTTGAGAAAATGTCCAGACTTGAAGCAGAGTTACGGAATCCCGAGCCTTCTTCATCTTCATGTTTGGGGTCTTTACTAGTGGAGAAGGACTTAAAAATACAACAGGTATACCTTTTCTTTTTGAGTAATTGATAATTTGTAACTTCCACAACACGAGTTTTTTAAGTTTCTAGTAAATCTATAGAAGTCTTGAACGCGCTGTTTTCTGCATATATGTTCTAAATGACGTAGCTTAATCGTGGTGCCTTTGCAGCCACATAAATTTTGTGATTCAACCGACCTTAACTCAATAAAGCCATCTTACCCCAACTAAAGGGATGTAGCGACATAAATGCTTTCCTCCTTTTAATCCTAGGCCATAAATTCAACATGCACGATGATATACTGGTCACTAGTTGAATAATCTTGTTTAGATGCATTTGAGTTGGTCTTTGACCTAAAGGGCTCCAGTTTTTGTGCATTAGATTGATAAAGAAATGTATATTCTACTAGTCTTTTATCAACCAAAAGGACAATAAAAAAAGGGGAGGAGTTGAAAAAGTTAAAACAAAGTGACTATCATCAATCAATGTAATCTAACTGTAATGAAAATTACATTTCCTAGATGGAGAGGGAGATGGAAGAGCTTAAGCGCCAGAGAGACATTGCTCATTCCCAACTTGATCTGGAAAGAAAATCACACAAGGCTCAAAAGGTACGATAGTGATCACTGTTATGCACCTTTAATTATATTTTTATCTTTATCTCATATAAATATTTCATCTTTAATTATATTTGAATCATTACTTATCAAAATGAAAAACCACACAGGGGTTAAGGTAGTGCGGGTCTTCTTGTCAAGTCATCAGGTGTCTTGCTTTCCCTGGTGAGAACGACTTGGTTTCTGATAAATGCAATTGAAAGGCAGGCCATGTTGAGGCAATCGGTTACTTAAATGGATCAATCCATACTCGTGCATGAAATAAGCAAGCTTGAGCAGCGGCAGAGAACAAAGCCCCTGAGAATAATGATGTTGTGCCTAGTAGTGATACATTTCTAATGCCTTGTAAAGTAACTCCAGTAAAGAATGATGGAAATGATAATTGTGTCCCATCAAGGGAGGGTTCTGTTCAAATGAAAATGTTAGTCATGAAGATGTTGTAATAGAAGTAGTACACTTGGAAAGTCTATATGTATGTGGAAGCTCTTTGTATTTGTTGAGACTTGGAAAGTCTATATGTATGTGGAAGCTCTTTGTAAACTTGAATATTCTCATGTATAAATTTCCAAACTGGATAGACTTGAATATCCTGGAAGTCTTGTGCTTGTTTTTTTCTATCAATGATGGATGGAGTTCAATATCCTGAAAATGTGTAACAATAGATATTACTTAATTAAATGAGTCAAAGAACATTCATTACAAAAACTCCTTTACAACAAAAGATTCAAAATACTTTCATCAACGATAGGAGCATTGTTACAAAAGCCCAACACTTTCATTACAAAAAGCACCTATGATGTACAAACGCTCAACAAGTGTGCAAAACACTTGAATTCCCATCGTCAATTTGTCTAGAATTCCTTCTACGCACTCCGAACCCCTTATGCTTAGCATACTTCATATGGTAAGACCAGACTGCTTCTCACTAGAAAATGTCATTCCAACCTTGAGTTCTTCGACACCATCATCATTATCGAGCCCATCATCAACCCCTACTTTATCATATTCATTATTCGATAACTCGATGTCAAAACCCATATTGACTCCCTTGGAGAACTTACAATTAGTATTCGATAATTGAATTAGAAAAATAATTTTCTTCATATTATTGACATGAGAAGATTATAAAGAATCTCATCATCAAATTCAGCAATTAGCATACAATTAGAAGTGAAAATTTTTATTTATTTAAAGGTCCAAATATCAAATATAATTCATGATGTAAATTAAAAATAAGCTTTAATTCCACATTGAAAGTGCCAGCTTTTCAGCCATGACTCATAAGCCTCCATTTTTTCAACCATCAATAAGATCATCTCATTGGAACCTACTTCCTTCTAGCTTTCATATGATTCAGTATCAATCACAAGTTTTAGTCACTAATACAAATCTTAATATTACTTCAACAATTAATCACAAGCTGGAACTATTGTGTGGAATTTATCTTTTCAAGCCAAAATATGTAAGTGCTTTCTACTCTTTAGTAATTGCTTTTCCATTATAAGCCCAAAATCGCAGCAAAAACAGAGCACGATCCACCCAACTAAAATCAATTGAATAATGCTAGCCTTTCAGTTCAAACTTTTATTATAGAAATATAAAAGAGAAAAGAACATGTAGTAGAAATTAAGTCTTTTATGGGGGCGCGCTGAATAGTGATAGTTTTTCAATGAAAATAGCAGGCCATAACAATTATCAAGAAATGGCAGGTTCCTGCTTCAAAACTAGCAGGCCATAACAATCTCTTCAAACATCATCCACATCCCTCACAAAGTTGTTCACTTTTAAGATACAATCAAAGAAATCAAACAAGCAAGAGTACAAAGAAACTAGAGAGATTTAAACCCAAAAATAAAAATAAACAAAGAAAAAGTTTTAGTATGGTAGCAGCATCACCAAGATCACTATAAGCCCAAAATAAAAGCAAAAACAGAGCATTATAGGACCAAAATTCAAGCAAACACAGAGCACTATCCATCCAAAATCTTAGAAAAAAACTACCATCATCCACCTTGATGGGAACCAAGGTGGGCCTACTCTTAAAGATCTTTTGCAAGTTCCAGATGTGCCAATTACAAGATCAAGAGTTAAGAAGATCAAGGAAGCAATGCAAGGATTGGTGCAATCCATTTAGGACGAGTCTAGCAAGAGCCGAATATTCAAGATGGGCTTTAGAGAAGGAGATCCAGTGATCATCCATGTAATACAAGCTATTAACATAAATTAGGGCCTATTTGTGATTGAAGGCCTTGGACTTATTTTATTAGTTATAGGAATTAGTTTAGAATAATTGGGTTTGAGGATGCTTGGCCCACATATGTCTTATTTCTTATGAATTAGGGATTTTGGGAAGATCTTGTATTTTGGCCAAAGGTTTATTTGGAAAGTTACTTTTTAGGAACTAGGGTTTCAAGATATTACTATAGCGTTACTATAGCCGTGACACTGTTCATCCAAGGGCATTTCGGGTAAAAATGGGCTTTATTTTAGCTAATGTGTTAATTAGATTTTGGTTCAAATACTCTTTGTAGTCTCATTTTAAAAAGTTTTATGAAATTTGATAAATTTGTTCATTGTGAGTTGACTTTATCTCCTCTTGTTCTTGATTAAACTTTTGAACTTATCAAAGGCAAATCACAACCTTTGTGGCGTTCCTCCTTGTAATCTGGGTTCTTGAGATAGGTTTTTCAATGGGTCTAGATTTTAATATAATCTAAGTTCTTGAAACGAGTTCTCATCGGGTCTAGGTTCTCTATCCATTGACTTGATTTTGGTTTTTTAGGGTAAGTTTTTGAATTGATTGTGGGTTCAAAGGATTCCATTCCCGCAGGTTCATATCATTTGGTATCAGAGCCAGGTTTCCAATCAGGTCTAATTCTATCTTTTAATTATTGTATCTTTAATTTTAATTCTAGGGCTTCATTGTTCTAGGGGCACCAAAAAAAAAAAAATGAAACAAAAAGTAAGTTGCCGAAATTCTTAGGATTTTTTGGTTTGGCTGAAATTTGCATCTCCTAGGGTTTCAAAATTCTAGAGTTTCTTACATCTCTAAGTTTGCCAATTGCTTGGAGTGTCGTTCCATTGATTTTCTTCTATTTCATTGTTAATTCTTGTGTGTTTGAATTCAATTGCTTGATTTTCACAATTGAATATTATTGTTGGTGATTGAATTAGAGAAAAGAAAAGAAAGGAAAAGAAAAAAAAATAAAATAAAAATAAAGAAGAGGAAGAAGAAAAGAAAATGTAGCATATTCAAAAGTTGTTGCATAGTTACAACAAAGAGAAATAAAGATATTTGTTGATTGAGATTTATCATCAAAGGGGCTGAATACATCTTTCTAGTTGGTATCTTGTTTTGTAATTACTCTTTCCTTCATATAAATTCCTCGAATCTCGAGTCATTTTATTACTTCATTGTTTCTTGTTCTTGTTTCTTAGACCTAATTATTAATTAGGATAAAACAAGGTTGCATTGTCCTGATTTTAGTTCAATTAGTTCTTAAAGAACTTGAGCGGGAAACTATTGAGGTAAAAGGCAAGAGAGTGTGAGACTATTATCGGGAAAAAAATCAATTAAGAGTGAAACACGAGTGAAGTGTCATTATTCGAGTGTAAACACGTAAGGGAGTGTGTGAGGTTTTCCATTAACATTCTTTTTGTGCAGCACATTATGATATCTCATAGGAGTGACTTATCACCAAGGAGATGACAGATAACTCATCCTTTGTATTGCAAGCCATGCAACAACAATTTGAGCGGTTGAACTTGATGCTGGGTGAAGCGAGGGATATGATGGATCATCAAGATGCGATAATTAGAAATCTAAAGGGCAGGAGAGATATGAGGCTGCGTGAGTCTAATGTTGAAAATGAGTATAAGAATAATGAGTATGGTGATTTTCTTGTTACCAGGCATGCACTCAATACACAAATTAAGATGGATGATATAGAGCAACAGAGCGAGAACATTTTTCATACTAGATGCCACATCAACAACAAGGTATGTAGTATGATTATTGATTTGAGGAGTTGTATTAATTTGGCTAGCACTATTTTAGTTGAGAAATTGAATTTACCTACATTGAAACACCCTAAACCATACAAGTTGTAGTGGTTGAGTGATTGTGGAGAGGTTAGGGTAAATAAACAAGTGCTAGTTTCTTTTTCAATTGGAAAATACAGGATATTGTGCTTTGTGATGTAGTGTCTATGCATGCTGACCATATTTTGTTGGGGAAGCTATAGCAGTATGATAGGAAGGTGATCCATGATGAGTTACGGAACGTGTATAGTTTTGAAAATGATGAAAAAATAATCAAACTTGCTCCTTTAACTCCCACACAGGCCCATGGAGACCAACTGAAATTGAAAAGTGAGATTGAGCAAAAAAGTAAAAGTAAGGATGAGATTGAGCAAAAAAGAAACAGTGAGATTGAGAGAGAGAGAGAGAGAGAGAGAGAGAGAGAAATGAGGGAGAAAAAAAATGAGAGTGAGGTTGAAACCTTAAGAAAAAAAGAGAATGAGTTGCAAAAATATTGTAAGGTTGAGAGTTCAAAAAAAGAGGAAAGTGGAAGAAAAAGATAGTGTGAAACGGAAAAAGAGAGTGAGAGGAAAAAAGAGAATAAGGCCGAAATATCAAGAGAAAGAGAGAGTGAAAAAGAAAATAGAAAGGTGGCTGAAAGTCAAAAAAAGTGGAGCCACGAGAGAAAAAGAAATAGAGATTGCTAAGAGAAACAGAAAAACAAAAGTGAGTTTTTATGCTAAGGTAAGCTTTTATGCTAACGAAATTAACGACTCTTTGCCTAGTATTGTTGTTTATTTGTTGCAGGGATATGAGGTCGTGTTTCCTACCTGTGTGTTTACTGGATTGCCACCTATTAGAGAGATAAAGCATTACATTGATTATGTACCAGGTGCGACAATTCCTGCCTGAGCTTTCTTTGATGAACACGAGTCATTCACACACTCGAAGGGACAAAATAAATTGTTGACTAGAATGAATGCTAAGTGGAAGGATTGTATTGAGATTTTTCCTCATGTATTCAAATACACACAAGGTATGGAAAATTTTGTGATTGATGCTTTAGCAGGAAGGTATGTCCTTGTCTCCATTTTAGATGCAAAATTGTTGAGACTTGAATATAATAAGGAATTGCATGCTAATGATGATGACTTTGCTAGTATGTATGGAACAAGTGAGAAAGCATCGTTTGGTAAGTTCTATAAACTAGATTGGTACTTGTTTAAAGAGAATAGATTTTGTGTGTCTACTAGTTTTATGCGTAAGTTACTTGTGTGTGATAGAAATGGTGGTTTGTTGGGTAACTTTGTTGTAAGAAAGACTTTCAATGTGTTGCATGAACGTTTGTGGGAGTCTCATTTGCCATTCATTGACGTATTACATGAACATTTGTGGAAGTATCGTTTGTCATTCATAACGTGTTGCATGAACATTTGTGGAAGTATTACTTGCTATTCATTGAGTTTGCATATAATTGGAGTTGTCATTTTGGTGTAAGGAAAGTTTCAAGTGTGTTTCATGAACATTTGCGGGAGTATCATTTGCCATTCATTGAATTGTTACATGAAAATTTGCGGGAATATCATTTGCCCTTATTAGAGTGTGCATCTAAAACCTTGCATACTACAATTTTTTATTATCCTTTTGAAATTGTTTATAAACTTAACCCATTTACTTCTTTAGATTTGATATTTTTGCTTGTTGATGACAGGAGTAACTTGGATGGACCTTTTCAAATTATTGAAAAAATTAATGAAAATGCTTATAAAGTTGATCTTCCAGGTAAGTATCATGATTTTGTTATTTTCAATGTCACTAATCTTTTTTCCTTTGATCTAGGTGGAGATTCGAGGTCGAATCCTTTTGAGGAGAGGGGGAATGATGAGAACCAAGGTGGGCCTACTCTTAAAGATCATTTGCAAGTTTCAGATGGGCCAATTACAAGATCAAGAGCTAAGAAGATAAAGGAAGCAATGCAAGGATTGGTGCAATCCACTTGGGACGAGTCTAGCAAGAGCCGAATATTCAAGATGGGCTTTAGAGAAGGAGATCCAATGATCATTCATGTGATACAAGCTATGGAAGAGTTTAACATAAATTAGGGCATATTATTATGATTATGTGATTGAAGGCCTTGGACTTATTTTATTAGTTATAGGAATTAGTATAGAATAATTGGATTTGAGGATGCTTGGCCCATATATATCTTATTTCTTATGAATTGGGAATTTTGGAAAGGCCTCGTATTTTGGCTAATGGCTTATTTGGAAAGTTACTTTTTAGGAACTAGGGTTTCAAGAGGTTACTGTAGCGTTACTTTAGCTGCGACATTGTTCATCCAGGGGCATTTTGGGTAAAAAAGGACTTTATTTTGGCTAGGGTTTTAATTAGGTTTTGGTTTAAATACTCTTTGTAGCCTCATTTTAAGAAGTTTTATGAAATTTGATGAATTTGTTCATTGTGAGTTGAAGTTATCTCCTCTTGTTCTTGATTGACTTTTTGAACTTATCAAAGGCAAATCACAACTTTTGTGGCGTTCCTCCTTGTAATCTAGGTTCTTGAGACAGTTTCTTCAACGGGTCTAGATTTTAATACAATATAGGTTTTTGAAACGAGTTCTCATCAGGTCTAGGTTCTCCATCTATTGACTTGATGTTGACTTTCTTGGGTGAGTTTTCGAATTGATTGTGGGTTTAAAGGATTCCATTCCCGCGGGTTCATATCACACCCAATACACATCAAGTTAGTAATAACAAATTGATAAGAAATTTAATAACTGCAAACATAAGCCCAAAATTCAAGCAAAAATATTCTGTATTGGCAATTTGTATGACTAAAAGTATGTCACTAAAAGCAACAAATACGAAGTCGGTGAGTCCAGGTAATAGGAGAACCAATACACAGATACAACTACTTAGAAGCTATCGGTGAGTCTAGCCAAGCTCAATACACAAAGACAAGGTCACATCTACCTAGTAGAGATGGAGAAATTTTTTTTCAAAGAGATGATGGGAAGGTTACCTAGTCGAATCATGGTGAGGATGAACTTGTGGAGTTGAATTAGGCGGCGTCGAATTGTGTGGAGTCGAATTTCGAGGGGGCGTTGAATTGCTATTAAAAACAACTCGAATTGGGGGTGAGAAAAACTTGCCGGAGATGGGGTTGAGAATGGTGGTCGGCGTCGTAAGGGAGGGGGGCAGGTGGATGCGAGATGGGGGCTAGGGTTCGGTCTTCACAGACACAGACAGACGATCATGTGAAAGGGGTTGAATTTTTTTTTTCTTGACTATGCCACATGGAATGCCACTCATGCGCTATGTATGCCACCACGTCAGGCGGTCAGTTGGAGCGGGCAAATGCAAGCGGCAGATCAACAACATTTCTCTTTACATGTAGGTCATCAGTAGTTTGTAAATTAAATAAATTGTTAAATAAGAATATTATTTTACAAAATCATTCTCCATGTAAAATATAATTATAATATATATGCATATATTAATGCCATGATAAAAATAGACTTGGTCGTGATCATCATGATTAGGTACGTACACCAATAATTACTTGTTTCACTATTTTATCACACGTACTGAATATCTCTCGACTAGCTAGCTACATTATGTTGGGTAGCTGCGTTTTGCAGTTGGCAATAAATCAATTTGTCCAAATTTCATTATTCTTCGTTTAAAACATATTATATACAATAATACTCTGGCCAGCCACTTTATCATTTATACTTAACTTTTACCACCCCTGTGCATCGTGTACGTGTGCGCGCATGCATTGAAGGCATTAAAAGTTATCTTTGTCCGTTACACCTTTCAATTTCTTTTTATGGTCGTGTATAATTAGTTTCTTATACATTGTCAAAAAAAGAAAATAAAAATTATCCAGTCATCAAATATTAGACTATACAGTTTTTTTTTTTTTTTTTTTTTTTAAGTTTCTATTCGAATTTAGTTAGGGTTTCAAATGGAAGAAGTAGACACACGTACATCAAGTGATCCTACCATGCGAGTGCGCGCATGTATATATATATATATATATATATATATATATATATCTCTATATATAATAAGTGCCTATCAGACGGCTGTAGAGGGAAATTCTTGTTTTAACGGAGCGGAAAGTCTTATTTTAACGGCTATCAAACGGAATGTCTATTATCTCGAAGCTTCTCCCCCTCCCACGCTCTCGATCTTTCTCAATCCTCCGTATATTCCCCCAAAGCTACTCTCTCTCACCCTCGACCCTCCTCAAACTCACTCTGTCCTCACGATTCTTCAGCCATGTCTCTCAAATCTCTTCTCTACAGACGTTTCTCGTGTTTGGTCTCAAAGAAAATGAAGAAAACTGCAGCCTAGGTCAGCCAACGAAGAACACGGTTCTTCACGGGAAAGGTGGAGTTTTTTTTTTTTTTTCTTCCGCTTGGTTAACTTTTTTTTCTATTTCTGGTTTGGGACTGAGATCTGCAGAAAGTGAAGATTTGGTCATCGTATGGAGACAGTGACGGAAGGGAACTAGGTATTTGTTTTCTAGAACAAGTTTTGTTTTTCTTATTATTATATATATATATATATATATTTCGTTTTCTAGATTTTTTCTGATTATGTCTTATTGATGGCTGGTTCATGATTGGTTATTGTGTTGTGAAGATCTTGTTATATATTGCGGTAACGTCTTTACAATCTTATTGGAAATTCGAGCCAAGTTGCACTCGATTTGAACTTAGAGCAATCATTCCGTTTGTTTTTCTACTTGATGGAATTTTTTGTCTCGATTTTATCGGGAACCAAACTAAATGTTAAGGATGCGACTATCTGTTGAAGTTCTTGATCGTGTTCATTTCCTTTATTGATTCTGATTTCTTATCTCCGTGAGTAAATTTATCATCTATACACTCATTTAGTTTTCATATCTTTTTAATGTTTAAGAGCAGAGTAGATCGGGCAATGATCATAATTTCTTGATGAAATTTACTCTGTTTTTTTATTCATTTTGATATTTCCTCTTTGGTTTCTTTTCGATTTTTCGTATGCCTCTTCGTGTTTTGCATTCATTGCACCGTTTGGCCATTTTGTTTTAACTATACGGACAAACTATGCAAATAAATGGTTTGCAGTTTTGCTGGTTCATTCACAATTAATTGCACCGCTTGACCCTTTGTGGGGGGACACTTGCTGAATGCAATAACAATCGAACACTTCATTTTAAGACTGACTTTTCATTTGAAATTTGTGAGTCATTTTCTCAACTTAATTTGTATGATTCCTGGTTGAATTTCATTTTTTTGTGTCTGGCAGGATTGAAATTACCTATTTTTCATTCTTCTACAGACATGCACAAGAGCTGCAAAAAATGATGAGATGAAAGCACGCAGCATATTTGGATTTGAATGGTTTGAACCCTTGGTTACATTTGCACTCTTCTGTGGAAGCTGTTCTTCTCCTGTTGTAAGTTTGTATTCAATCTTGGTGATATTCTTAAATTGTGGGGGAAGTCCCAAGTTTTTTTTTTTTTTTTTAATATTTTGGACCATGAGAGTATAATTCATGGGTTCACAGACTATTCATAAGGTTGATTTTCAATTGGACAAGTACCCTACAAGTATAATCAATTTGTTTACAGATTCTATTGATGAAATTATACAGACAACAACGCTTTATTTATATACTCAGTGAGCTTCGTTGGATATCAAATAACAATAATAATTAATACCCATATATTTAAATAACAGATATATACATATTTGATACTGATTTGAATGCATGTTTATGAATATCTACACACAACCCCACCTTATCAAGATGGTGGGTTCTTTTCAGAGATGTGATAAGGTTTTTATTTGAAAGAGGACAAGAAAAATGAAATCTTAATGCACTAATTGTGCTTCCTTCCGCTCATTATAGAGAAATGGAGTTTGAAGGAATAGTCTGTTACTCTGTTATAAGTTTCCTGATCGTGATCGTAGGTGATGACATCTTTTATGGATTTGATATATATATATATATATATATGCATGTATCAGTGGTTGAAATTCAGATGTCTTATTATATCATCAGATTTTGAATAATTGATGACATGGATGGATAACATTATTGCAAAAACTCAACGAAACTAAGTTCCATCCGTTTAAGAAGTATAGTTGTATAGGTTCAACATATGATGAAAAGTTTGTGAATGTGCTCTTTATATGAGTTCACCTGTTGTTAGGTAATATTTACACCTTTTGTCTTGTCTATTCTATTATTATGTTTATGAGTGGTTGACAAATTCTACCTGATGCTGATGAAGAATATATAAAGTTCGCTTATAGGCGCTTGGCCAAATTTTGTCATCCAGATGGTTTGTCCTTTATCATGATTTCACTTAATCGGAAGTTCCATATGCATTATACCTGGGTTTCTTTTGTCATTGTATTATGGATGTAGCATGATTATTCTTTGAAGCTTAGGTCCTATTAGCTGTTGTGTATTGGTGTTTACTTGAAAGTTGGCGGCCCCCTGTCTTGGGCACTATATTGATCCAGTTATCTTCCTGTTTGAAGTCTATGACGATAAATGGACTCTTGAGGAGGGGGAAATGGCTGAGCCTAGATTTATTAAGATTCAAGTTGCTTATGAGGTTATCATAGATAATAAGAAGCAGAGGAAATATGATATTGTTAACTGAGTCAATCAAATGAAGGTAAGATCTGCCATTTCTATTTTTGTCACGGTGTCAAATCATAGTTTACTTCAGACTTCAAGAAGTTAAAATTTTTAGTATTATAGGAATAATGTGTAGTAGTGTGTGTATACATATACATATATATATATATATATATATATATATCTGTCATTGCTCAGCTTGCTTTTTCAAAACTTTTTTTTATATAAATACTTGTCATAATTTTTTTATATTGAGTTTAATTATTTTATATATTTGGTGATTGTCTTTCTTATGAATCTTATGTTGCTACTTCCATCCCTTGCAAAAGTGCTAACTTATAATTAGTTTAGCATAATACTACTTCCCAGCTTGTATGGAATATAGTAACTGCACACACTCGCAACTATTGCATCAATTACTATAAAGAAAAAAATGGTACAAGAGGATCTCACAGTCTCCACGATAACTTTTGTGAAAGAAACAGTACCAGAGGAGTTCTGCACCATTACTTAACCATGAGAATGGGTCAAATCAATGACTTATGAATGAAGGCGAGGGCGTACACAGCATCTCAAGTGGAAGAAGAGTTGGAAGATGTAAGGAGGGACTACTTGCAGGCAGCAGTCGGCTTTACCAAGACAAATAAATAAATTATCCCCAAGGTACTAGATTGGTATATACTTGACTATGCTAAGGATTTGGGGTCATTGCTGGATTGGGTCTGCCTGCAACTACCGGATGAACTTCGTAGCGAAGCAGTCAAATGTCTTGAGAGAAGAGGAAGAGAACCCTCATCACAATTAGTACAAGTAAATGCCATATGATTTCAGTTTCAGGCTACTTTTACATGGATGAGAGTTTTTTTTTCTCTCTCTTGGTCAGAGTCTGTCTAGCATCACCAATTTTGGATGTGGTGAGGGTTGTGTATTGATAGTCACAAGAGGAGGCGTATACATATAAGATGTAGCATATAAATTTTTTTAATGTCTGGCGAAATACTGTTATTATTAACAAATTAAATAGGTTGGGATTTGGGGGTGTGGTGTTTGGTTCATTATTTGGGGAAGAGTAAATGAATGTGATCAATTCTTTAATGTTTTTCATTTTCATTTTCTTCTTCGAGATTTTCTTTTTTATCAACTTCCTCAATTCTTGACATAATTAATGTTGAGCATTTTGTGAACAGGGGTGGAAGAGGCACTTTATAAAATTTATTTTTAATTTTTATTCTCATTCGACAATATTGGGATGGTAGTGTGCATACTTCCTAATCTTCGGGTGTGAAGGTGTCGTAAGCTATCTCAAGAATTTTTGTTGGTTAGTGATTTTTTGTTTCGCAGAATGATATTTGTGTTTACCTACAAATGCATTGGTATTTCCTGTTCTAAGAAACAACCTGATATATGTGTTTATACACTTTCCCATACTCTGCTTGGGTGCCTATAAATGTCTGAAATCTCAATACGCAAATAAACGAAGTGGTGCATGCTTTAAATTGCAGTAGTTTTCTTTCCCAACCGTGTCTGTAGTAGAACACCACCCGCGTAAGACTCATCAGTTCAAATGCATTCTCCCCACATAACTCTTTTAGCATCCAATTCATGGAAAGTGAAATTACTGTTTGACTGATGAGTACTCCAAGAACAACAGAAAGCAAGATAAAGCATGGCATGCATATGCATAGGAAATGAACATTTGCCTATGAAAAACATGGAGGTCAAATAGAGGGCTTTCAAGAGAGATAGAGCTATATATATATATATATAAATATGAAGAAAATGAGTCAGTTAGTGCCGAGTCTTTTCTCTAAACAAAATTGAAATATTGTTTCCAAAGGACAAATAATTAGAACATAAATTAATATCAAATGAATCATATTTTAAATTAATATTTTTATTGGATTTGTATTAAATTTATCACAGAAAATTTTGTTAAAACTATCGATGTTATAAATATGTATTGAACTAATGTTTTTATCTTCTAATTTATGCAAGCATGTAATTATTGTACTCTACTTAACTATCATTACGCTCAAATATTTGCTAGAATTCACAATTTTCTCCTTTTTGCCATAAATTATTAATTGAAATCAACTTTATTTATTTATGAAATGTATATTATTTTTTAAAAAATAATAATTTTACGCAACTAGGCAAATGTGCTTTGCATGTTGATCCTGTCCTAGTATATATATATATTAGTATTGATCATTTAATGCTACTCTAAATATTTATTCAACCAATAATAAACGTTATTAGACCTACTTTAACCATATTTCTCTCTCAATAGAGACATTCAAATTTAAGGAAGAGATTGATTAGATATTTTTACCATCAATCAAGGTCCCTTCAAGTTTTTCTCCAAACTTTAGAGGCCGAGTGAAGAAAGATAGATATATTAAATGTGCTCTACGTTATTTATTGATCATTTAGTATTGTTGATGAATAATTCCATATTATCTTTGGACAAAGTTTTAGGTATATTTATAAAAAATGAGTAATTTTCTATTGTAGAATTGGTTTTATGAGATGTGTTAGACCCAATAATTTCTTCATGGTATCAGAGCCAGTCACAGGACGTGTTAAAGAATAATCTCACATAGTATGTGGACAAAATTTAGACATGTTTATAAGAAATGAGCAATCATCTCTTGTTGAATCGGTTTTATGAGATGAGTTAGACCCAAGAATTTGTTTATGGTATCAGGGCTTGACATAGGACGAATGAGGGCCCACACTATTTACCCTGTGAGAATAACAAAAAAAAAATACTAATTTACATATGAGAGAGGGTGTTGAAGAATAATCATACATAGCCTGTGAACAAGATCTTGGACATATTTATAAGGAATGAACAATTTTCTCTTATCGAACCGGTTTTATGAGATTAGTTAGGTTCATGAATTTATTCATGGTATCAGAGCTTGCCACAGGACGAATGGGGGCCACACTATTAACCCCGTGACAAGAATCAGAAAAAATACTGGCTTGCACGTGAGGGAGGGTGTTGAAGAAGAATTCTATATAGCCTGTGAACAAGATCTTGGACATATATTTTATAAGGAATGAACAATCATCTCTTGTTGAACCGGTTTTATGAGTAGATTTCGGCTCATGAATTTGTTTAGGATGAATGGGGACCGACACTACTTACTCCGTGACAAGGACTAGGAAAAATGCTGGCGGCCTGCATTTGAGGGAGAGTATGTTGAGGAATCATCTCACATTGCCTGTAAAGAAGGTCTTGGGTATATACATTTATAAAGAATGAGCAATCATCTCTTGTAGAACTGATTTTATGATATGAGTTAAACTCTTGAATCTCTTCAAGTATCGCCTGAAATGCGTATATGGAAAATAATAAATGTTTTGGCATTCATTTGATGTGTTTTTATCTTTTCTAATATTTGAAGTTCTCAAATTAATTTAGAAAATAATTTAAGCGGATATAATTTTTATTTCTCCTACGAGGTAAAAGACTTTGAGCCACAATTTTCTCTTATATATAGTAATGATTAATTTGACCTAAAATCTATCCAAATGATGCTATCTGCACCTGCAAATTAAGTGACGATCGAGGACCAAGCTGGTATAAGTTGTACAAACAAATTTGGTCGATCGGCAATCAACCAGATAAAAAACACCATGAAAGTCATATAATATATATATATATATATATAGATATATATAGATAATGATTTTTTTCGAAGAAGGACAAATCCCAAAAACTATTAAAAAAAAAAGAATCAATATCAAGGAATATTAACGTTTCATATTTATTTACTTTAATTTATATACATATATATAATAATGCTGCATATATATAAGACTAGTACGTACTGAACTAATTAATTGAGGGGGAGCCCCGGCCAACGGTTAATTAGAGGCATAGGAAGATGACGCGGCATGATCCCAAATATATATGTCATGGGTGATGATGGGAATCTACCATGCATGTAATCAAGCCCCATGCAGGAGGACCCGGCTAGTCTACATGATATATAATATTTGTTCTGATCAAGTGGAGCCCTCAGATACAGAAGATACACAGAGAGATGAGAGATTGAGAGAGAGGAGTACTGATCATGAATTAGTGCAACTGCATATACATACATACATATATATATATATATATATATATAGTAGGGTTAAATTATGTACTAGTGTAGCAGCTGCATGCAGTACTAGTAATAATGTCTCTCTCATACATTTCGTGGGTGCTATTGAATGATCATTTTCACTTTTGGGCCCCAATGCATTTAAAACTAATTATGGTGTGACCTGCTTCTTTGCTAATTTTCAAATTATGTCCCTCCTTATAATATAATTCCCTTATTCATATATATATAAATTAATATATATATATATATATATATATATATTATATAGAAATGGCCCAATAATTTCTATATATGTGTAAGTTACGTAACGAGGGACAAAATTATATGAAGCAGCCGCGCGCAAGTACGTAGTACTACTTACTACAAGCATGCATTCATTGTTTTGGTTTGAAATCACTTATTTAATTACTTGCATATTTCATCATTATTTTGTTGATCTAACATATTTTAAGTGAGTATTTATTTATTTAATTAATATATGACATCATTTAAATAAATATAATTTTTATAAAAGAGTCAGCTTGCTAGGTATATACAAGCAATTTGGCGCACCAAATCGCGTACCAATGCTGACATAGTTTTTTTATTAAAAAAAATATAAAAGAAAAATTTTTTTAGAGAAGAAGAAGGTCATCTGACGTCTCACAAAAATCATTTCTGTTTTTAATTTACACCATTTCATTAAACAGATATCTTACATATCAGTATTGGTGCACGATTTAGTGCGTAAACTCGCTTACAAGAAGACTTTACTTTTATAAACAGACTTGAAAAAAACGAAGAACAACATTAATAATTTCTTTATATATATATATATAATATTAACTGCTTGAGAATTCTGTTTAGGTTAGCCAAGTTATGTTGGGTCTTTTCTTGGCCAAGCGACGCCAATAAGCTATGTGATACTACTAGATTTTGTAGATATGACAAGAGAGTAAGGAGTACTCTTGACACAGCCTCAAGTCTAACATACTACAACAGAAAGGGTCTTTTGGGACGAAAAGACAGCCATTTCATCCCAAAAAATATTTTGGGACGAAAAAAAAAGCGTCCCAAGTTCGTGCCAACAACACTGTGCCCAAAGGTATATTAGGACGAAAATCACTATTTCATCTCAAAAAATATCTTTTGGGACGAAATTGAAGGAAACCGTTCGAACACGTTCGAACGGAAATTTTTTTTGTCACATTTAAAATTCATCCCAGAATATCCTTCGAACAGAAAAAATTTTAAGTTCGAACAGTAGTAACGTGTTTGAACGATTACAAAATATGTTCGAACAAACATGAATTCATTCGAACGGCATGAACGTAGATTTGCGTTCGAACAGTAAAGGGTCAGATCGAGCGGTATATTGGTTCGAACGGTATAAGTTATGTTCAAATACTTCGGAGATAAATGACATTCGAACGTTATGTGATCGTTCGAACTCGACGAAAATAAATTGCGTTCAAACATTATGTTACTGTTCGAACGTTATTTGTTCATTCGAACGATACTTATTTTATTTAAAGTCAATAATAGAAAACCAAATAAACATTCATAATATTTGAAAAAAAATACATTAGAAATTGTTTAACACTTACAAAAGTTTTATAATAAGTGCAAACTAAATAAATAACCGTGAGACGGGCATTGTTCGTACATAAATAGATAATCCTAAAATATGTACGTAAAAAACCATCAGTTGGTTGGAGGCCTGTATTGTTACATAAGCTGATGCATTTGGAGTTGCATCTGTCTTCTGAACTCTTCTTGTTGTTCTTCATGTTGTTTGAGGCGCATCTGCATATCTGCTTGTTTTGCCAGTTGAGCCTCTAACTCATGCTGTCTTGCAGTCAATTCTTCGATTCTGGAATTCGCATTCTCTAGCACTATAGAAGTCATAGATGCATTCCCAGAAGAAGAGGAAGAGGGAGAAGGCTTTACACAGCGACTCAAACCCCTCAAATATTTTGAACCTTGACCCAGGATTTGTGTAAAAATATCAATATCACTTGTTGATGAATTTTGATCTGACGCAGATTCAGCACGTAGGGCAACCATTTTATCCTAGACATATATAAGATACATAATTAATATCTTCATAAATACTTTAATATATTTAATGAAAACATGTTATAATACTTACATAATTTTTACGAGCATCAGGATGAGTCCACTCTCCATTACGATCAGTGTGCGATGCAGCATATAATTTTGTCAGATCATAATTGGTATCTGAATCTTGCTACAATAAATGTGTTAAGATATAAAGTCATTATGATTCATCCAAATAATTAACTATATGTAATAAAAAAATAGCAATACCAATTTTTTAGAGAGACGATGGAAAGATCTTGAGCCTGCATGATGATTAATTTTCAATTTTGATCTATTTGTTTTGTTTATAGAACTTCGCTCCTACAAATAAATTGAAAATATTATGAAGAGAAATGATAAATAAGACAAGTAAAATAATTAAATTTAATTATACCTGATATGATGGATTCTCAAATATGTCACAAAATTTTTCCCACTCAGAAGGTCGGACAAAATTATACCTGCCAACCTATGATCTATTATCTGTCACGTCCAACAAAATTTCGGCAGCATCTCCCCATAGTTCTCCAAATATGCTTGTTTGGTTGTGTGCACTGACAATTAACATGTTGTTGCACCATCACCGAAACTGCATATCCGGAGAACAAGGGATGAATCTACCAAAATCATAATGTTAGACGACAACAGATATAGTTCGATGGTTTGCAAGAATGATCTTACAATCTCATACTGTATACTCTAGACAATTCAAGAGTTATCAATCAAGCATTCATCTGGATTAATAACTCTCGAACGGGTCTTAGGTTTATTTTGATGAATAAACAATGCAAGATATCCTAACATATGTCAAACAATAACAACATATTATTTATACAACAATACAAAAAAACATAATTAGTAGGTATTATTTAAAGATTTAATCGTATTTTAATTTAAATATTAATCTTATTAATTTAGAATTAACTATTTAAGTGTTATTAAATCCTAACTATATTTGTATTTTAATTTAAAGATTTAGTAGTACATATAATTTATAAATTTCATTTTATTAATTTAGAATTAAGTATTTAAGTATTATTAAATCTTAACTATTTTATTTTAATTTAAAGATTTAGTAGTACATATAATTTACAAACTTCATTTTATTAATTTAGAATTAAGTATTTAAGTATTATTAAATCTACATTATTTATTTTAATTTAAAGACTTAATAGTATTTTAATTTAAATATTAATTTTATTAATTTAGAATTAAGTATTTAAGTATTATTAAATCTTAACTATTGTATTTAATTTAAAGATTTAATAGTATTTTAATTTAAATATTAATTTTATTAATTTAGAATTAAGTATTTAAGGGTTATGAAATCTTAACTATTGTATTTTAATTTAAAGATTTAATAGTATTTTAATTTAAATATTAATTTTATTAATTTAGAATTAAGTATTTAAGGGTTATGAAACTTAACTATTGTATTTTAATTTAAAGATTTAGTAGTAAATATTTACAACTATCCTTATTTTATGATATCATCGTTTTAGCGACTGTGAGTGCATTCACGATGCTGGATCTCACTCATTATCTTTATGTAATTAATGAAGAAGCTGTACGTTTATATATGGATGGTTTATATATATATATATATACAGAAACCCTAAATGGCCTGGTTATAGATCAGGATCAGGAGGGTACTACTTTACTACTTTTTGGAGGAAATTTTTCAGTTTGAGTATTTTTTGAGTTTTGAAAAATGTGAGAGAAAAATTGAATAAAAAATAATATAAAGTTAAAATATTATTAGAATAATATAATATAATTTTATAATATAATTTTTATTTAGAAATTTGAAAAAATTAAATTATTTTTATTTTTTATTTAAAAGTTTAAGAAAATTATAATGATTCGTTTGAAAAAATTATAATAATTAATTTGAAACTCTTTGTATTTGAATTATGTCTGAAAATGAGATGAAATGAGATCTTAAGATAAAAATTTTGAGATGAGATGTATAAAACCTTATTCTCGACAGCCTATGCCAATAAAAAAATAAATAAATGTAACAAATTAAGCTATTGCAGTTGAAAGATAGTAGTACTTGATCTACCCGTCATTAACTAACTGAAACGCATTCATGCATGCATGAATCCCATCCTGAAACTCGCATTAACTTCTTCTTCCATCCTTCACTGATGCACGCTGCACAGACACACAAATCAGGGAGAAAGATCAGAAAGAGATTGTAATTGATCCAGAATTTTGTTTTATGGCAATGGCAACAGCTTGTAGCTAGCTAGGCACGAGGATGCCGTGTCTGCACAAAAGCCCAGCATAATAATAGCAATAGTACAATGACATTGATCAAGTAAAGAGTAAAATATATAACTTATAGATTTTGCCCTGCAGCTAGCTATCGAGGATCGTACGACGTACTCATCTTCATCATCACTTGGTCTGCCATTTTAATTAATTAACCTGCTAGCTTTTGATCTCATATCTCTCTCTCATGTACGACATAAGATTGCAATGGAGGAAAAAGTAATATGATTATCGAGATCAAACTAGTTTTATTGAGTTCTATATATAGAGCTAAAAGAGAAGACACACAACTTTTGATTGAATTTCATTCATTTACAAAAATAGAATATGCTAAGTATGGAAACTATACAACAACGTAAAAGTAAAAATTTTGTAAAAACAGATCCGTAATTCAAGTTTGCACAAATCCTGGCATATATCAAGTCTGCCGTTAGCTTTGAGCTGGCAAATTGATGGCACTTGATTCTTCCTTGATACGCCCCCGCTAGAACAGGCTACCATCAGTGAGACCGATCTTGGTTCTTAGGTAATATATTCTCATTGTCTTGAAAGTGGTTTTGTGAGTAAATCTGCAAGCTGATCATATGTATGGATATGATGAACATTGAGTGCATTTTTTTGAACCACTCAACCAAGTCTCGAACAAAGTGTAAATCAATTTGAATATGTTTCATTCTTGAATGCTGGACAGGATTGAAGCTAAGATGAGTTGCACCAAGATTGTCGCACAAGAGCATAGGTGGTTTGGGAAGTGAGATCTTCATTTCATTGAAAAGGGAGAGGATCCACATGGATTCAGAGGCTGTTGCTGCTAGAGCTCGGTACTCAGCTTTCGTGTATGATTTTGCAATGGCACGTTGCTTTTTGGAACTCCAAGAGATAGGATTTGAACCAAGCATTATTAAATACGCTGATGTAGAGCTTCTATGATGCAAACCAAGGAGCTGGACATGCTGATCATACAAGTGGGAATGAATACGATCTTGGGGTTTCAAGCCATCATCGTTATCGGGTTTCATCACAATTGTTGATGGAGTTCGTATCATTCTATTATCCAAGTTTCCCGCTCAATCCGCATCAGAATAACATGTAAGAGATGGAGTAATGGTTTTATTGATGGTGATGCCATAAAAGATTGTATTCTTGAGATAACGCAACAACCTTTTGTGACAGTCTAGTGATTTGAAGTTGGACAGTGCATGAATTGTGAAAGTTTGTTCACTGCAAAATTGATGTCAGGCTGAGTAAGCGAGAGATATTGTAAAGCACCAAGGACACGGCGATACTCAGTAGAGTCAACAGCCGCTGAGCCATCATCCAACTTCAAGGAAACCGAAGTTGATAGTGGAGTGGTGACATCCTTAGCACCATCCATGCTTGTTCTTGCCAGTAGATCTCTTATGTATTTATGCTGGGTTAGAAACATACCATTGCGTGTATGAATTACCTCAATGCCAAGGAAAAAATGTAAGGGTCCCAAATCTTTGAGAGATAATTTTTTCTCAAGTTTTTTTATGATACTTGCAACAAAGACAAAGTCATTGCCTATAATGATTAGGTCATCAACATATACCATAAAATAAGCAATTATTGACCCAGCAGTATACACAAACAATGATGAATCAGACTTGGTGTTAACAAAACCAAATTCCAGGAGAGCTTGTTTGAGAGCAAGATACCAAGCACGTGGTGCCTGTTTAAGGCCATAGATTGCTTTTTTAAGACAGTAAACATGATCAGGTTTTGATAGATCCTGAAAACCTGGAGGTTGTGTCATGTACACTTCCTCAGTAAGATGACCATGTAGAAAAGCGTTATTGACGTCTAGTTGTCTTAGTGACCAACCTTGCATCACAGCAATGGATAACACTATTCGGATTGTCACTGGTTTCACTACAGGACTAAATGTCTGAGTATAGTCCAACCCAGGTCTTTGATTAAAGCCCTTTGCCACTAGTCTGGCTTTGAATCTATCAATTGAGCCATCTGCAAGTCGTTTGACTTGAAAACCCATTTACATCCAATAATATTGCATTTCCGAGGAGGAGGAACGAGCTGCCAAGTATCATGGCTCATAAGAGCCATGAGCTCAGATGACATAGCATCGCGCCATTTTGGGTCAGAAAGGGCTTGATTCACAGTGTTTGGTTCCAAGGATGGGGGTATGGGATGTTTGGTGACCAAAAATAATTTTTTTGGTTTATAAATATTGTTCATTGATCTAGTGACCATATTGTATGAACGAGAGTCTATATTAGTGGGTGGCTCAGAGACACGTTCTGCACTTGTGTGTTGTGAGTGAGTTTCTGGTGGATTTAAAGAAGAAGAAGAAGAAGGAAGCTAAGTTACCTGTGAAGGAACCGATGTTGGAGGCGAGTCAACCAAAGGCAGTGAAGAATCGGTGATACCCATTGCTGAAACGTGTGGCGCCGATGGTGGGTCATGAGGTAGTGTCGGCAGAGAGAAGGTCACAGATGGCGTCTTGTCTAGAGTGGGTGTGTCAATTTGGGGAATTTCTGAGGAGGTTGATTTCGGTGGAGCCAAGGGAAAGTTTTTTTCATCAAAAAGCACATGTCGGGAGTGATAAAGCCGATGGGTAGTGGGCTCAAGGCAAAGATATGCGTTTTGGGTGAAGGAGTAGCCCACGAAAACACACGGCACTAATTTGGGCTAAAGCTTATGCTTATTATAGGGCCGTGTTAAAGGATAATAGAGGCACCCGAACTGCTTTAATTTCATGTAATTGGGAATATGATGAAACAACATCTCAAATGGGGTTTTATTGTTCAACGTGGATGTTGGCATTCAGTTGATTAAATAAGCAGCAGCTTGAAAAGCATATGGCCAATAGGAAAGAGGCATATGGGCATCATTGAGGAGTGTAAGACCCGTTTCAACAAGACGACTATGTCATCTTTCAGATATGCCATTTTGTTGTGGGGTGTGGGGCGCAGTGGTATAGTGACCGATGCCGTGAACAGATAAATAATTTTTGAGAGCAATATATTCACTGCCATTATCAGAATATAGACTTTTGATTTTGGCATTGAATCTATTTTCCACAAGATTTCGAAATTGAGGAAATATAGTTTGAACATTGGATTTATGTGACATAGGATAAACCCATATATATTTGGTATAATGGTCAACAAAGATAATGTAGTGTTTTGAACCATCAATACCAATATCATGAGAGGGACCCCAAACATCTGTATAGATTAATTCCAGTGGTGCCGTGCTTTTTAAGCCGTGAGGTTGGAACATTTGGCAATGTGCTTTATTTTGAGAACACGAGACACAAAGAGATGAATGTCCATTTTTATTAATAGGCAAAGAAAAAGTACAAATGAGATGTTGAGCAATTTTTGAAGAGGGATGACTAAGACGCTTGTGCCAACCATCTGCCGTAGTACGTTCATGAACATAAGCAATTGCAGGTTTTGAGACCGTAGCCATTGTTTCCGGCAGAGGGTACACACCGTCTTCACATTTTCCTTTGAGTAGTGTTGCCCCCATGATCCGATCCTTCTCAAAAAAATGAGAAGGGTGAAACTCCAAATAGACATTATTTTGTTTGGTAAAGTGATAAACAAATATGAGATTTTTTTTAATAGTGGGAACACATAGAGTATCTCGCAGATGAAAAATATGATGGGGAGAGACAAAAGATAATGACCCAAAATAAGATACAGGAAAACCTGATCCATCACCAATCACTACTTCATGAGTACCGTCATATTCGTAGTGGATGGAAAGATTTGAGAGATCAGTGGTCATGTTGTGTGATGCAGCCGAGTCAACTAACCATTTCTGATCTTTGTTTTTTGAGGAGGTATCACAGTTTGTCGAAAAATCATTTGAAGAATGCTTTGGACAGGTTTTGGCAGTGTGACCAAATTGATCACATAGCTAACATTTTGGTTTATATTTCCTGAAGCCCGAACCAGTGTTGGAGCGTTTGATCTGGTCATGACCTTTATTGGATAAGGGACGTGGGATATTAGATCCAGATGGGCCTCCCTTTCGTTGGCTGACGTGTGCAGTGGCAAGCAAGTTCTGTGTAGCTTGTTGATCCAAACGACGAAGATAACTTGCGTGGCTAACTAGCATATCACGGAGCTCCTCGAACCTGAGAGAGTTTTCTCGAGCGCGTATGGGAGCAGCAATCTCCCGATACTCAGGACCGAAACCATTTAGGATATAAAGGGTCAAGTCGTCATCAGATACGGGATGATCAATTATGGCCAGTTCATCAGCAATGAGTTTGATAGCCTGTAGAAATTTAGTGATAGTCCGATTCCCACTATTGTTGAGTGTGAGATCTTCCTTCAACTGCATCACTTCCCTGCATAAAGACGAGTAAGTTTGGTCCATGCGTCATGAGATCTTTTACAGGAAGCAAGGAACGGTGTGATCATGGTGGAGGTGGAGGCTAGCAGCGCATGAAGGATCAACTTGTCTTGGTGAATCCATCGAGAGTTCGCTACTTTAGAAGTGGCAGATTGTTCAGCATCAATGGCAGGACATTGAAGTTTGCCGGTTACAAAATCCATGAGATCATAGCCAATAAGCAATGTCTCAAACTGTGCTCTCCATTGTGGAAATGTAGATGGGGTAAGCTTCTCATTAATAGTAGTAGCAGCGTTAATGGTGATGATCTGGTTTTCAGAGGATGTGGAAGAAGACATCGTTAGGGATGAAGAAAGTTACTCGGTAGAGATTGGCTCTTCTGATACCATAAAGAAGAAGACACACAGCTTTTGATTGAATTTCATACATTTCTTTCATTTACAAAAATAGTTTATATACAAAAACAGAGTATGCTAAGTATGGAAACTATACAATGTAAAAGTAAAGATTTTGTAAAAATAGATCCGTAATTCAAGCTTGCACAAATCCTGGCATATATCAAGTATGCCGTTAGCTATGAGTTGGCAAATTGATGGCACTTGATTCTTCCTTGATAAGAGCATTTACAGAGCAAGCCACATGTTGTGGAGTTTTGTATTACAAATATTTAAATCTAAGAGATAATTAAGGATTAACATAGTATGAATTTGAATAAAGGATAAAACTTGAACTGCAGATAATGTCATCTGTTAGTGTTTTGAATTTTTCACATGTTGTTGGAGAGTTGTGCTAGATGAAACAACTGGATTGTCAGGATATTGTGTAACAACCCCTGCAAGCTCATGGGGGGATGGAAGAACTCTAAGCTTGGACTGAAGAAGCTGAAATATAGTAGAGGAGAGGCCTTTAGTGAATAGGCCAGTCAACTGGTCTTTGGTGGAGATATGCTTGACAATCAAATCTTTGTTGACTACCGTTTCACGAATGAAATAGTAGTCTATCTCTATATGCTTGGATTTGGCATGGAAGACTGGATTGGAGGCGAGTGCCAACTCATTAATGTTGTCAACCCATAACACAAGAAGAGAAGCAAGCGGAACTTGTAAGTCTTCGAAGAGCATCCTTAACCAATAAATCTCTTTAGTTGCTATTGCCATGAATCTATACTTAGCCTTGGTGCTTGACTTGGAGACAGCAAGCTATTTCTTAGCAGCCCAAGAGATGACATTTGACCTACAAAAAATACCATAACCTGTTGTAAACCTCCGATCATCTGGGCAACCAACCCAATCAGAGTCACAAATCCATTTAATTGTAGTTGACCCTTGGTGAAGGAGATTCCATAATCAATTGTGTGGCTTTTAAATAGCGCAATACATGTTTGGCAGTAGTGAAGTGAAGTGATGTAGGTGAGTGAAGAAATTGACAGAGTTGATTGACACTATAAGCAATGTTAGGCCTGGTGAGGACCCAACTTGTTTGACCGGTTTTGAGAAAAATGAAACTAGTACCGGACCGAACCGAACCCAATACCGAACCAAACCCACCGGTCCGGTCCGATCTGATCTGGTTTACCAATTTACCGATTTCTTTTTCACTCCTAGTTTCATAAAAGAGTTATGGTTAAGTTGGGAAGAGTCAAGTAATGATGTAGTCATTGAAGGAGATGAAGATAAATTAGATGGCAAAAAGAGAAGAATACCTGTGGAAGATGCATTTGAGGAGCCAGTCGAGCTAGTGCCATGTGAAGTCAGGTTTATATTCTTTGCTAGAAATATGGTTTCATAAAAAACAAAATACTTGAAAATGTATACTCGATTAAGATGAGGATGAATACAGCGATACCCCTTCTAATTTGAGTTGTATCCTAAGAATATACATCATTTGCTGCTGAAGGTGAGCTTATGTGGGGTGTATGGCCTAAGTAAGGGATAACAAATGCAACCAAAGACCCGTAAGCTAGAGTAATCAGGTTAATGGTTAAATAACTTCTCAAATGGAGACAGGTTATGCAACATAAGGGTTGGAAGTCTATTAATCAGGTATGCTGTTGTTTGGAAAGCCTATACCCAAACATTTGATTTAAAATGTGATTGTGCCAAAAGGGATAATCCGGTTTCAGTAATATGTCGGTGTTTACGTTTAGCTATACCATTTTGTTAAGACGTGTATGTGCATGTAAGATGATGAAAAATCCCATTAGAATCCAAAAAACATCTAAAAGCAGTAGAAAAATATTCTCCACCTCCATCGGTTTGGAACTATTTTATTTTGCAAGAGAACAAGTTCTCAACTAGACATTTGAATTTCAAAAAACAGCAAAATACATCAGAATTATGTTTTAATGGAAATAACCACATAAATCTAGAAAAGTCATCAACAAACAAGACATAAAATCTACAACCCCCTAAAGACAGCACAAGAGATTGCCAGACATCTGAGTGAACCAAGTCGAGTGGAGAGGTGGAAATTCTGGTGGAAATTGAAAAAGGTAATTGCTTGCGTTTGGCAAGTTGGCATGGTTCACACGTGTGGTGAGGCAAGAGGACCTGAGACCGGAAGGGTGAAAGTCTTGACTAACTGTTGAATTATGGAATGAGAGGGGTGCCCCAATCTTCTATGCCAGATTGAGAGAGGGCAATGTACTCCTAAGAAGTCTGTAAGATTGTGACACCTCTTATTGAACGCCATATTGAAGTAGATTGGATATAGACTCGCTTCGCTAGGGCCTTGTAAGAGATTCTTCCCCATTTGATTATCCTTCACACAATAAGGGGAAGAGTTTAGAATAAAATAACAGTCATTATCTTGACAAAATTGCTAAATTGAAAGTAAATTGGCAAAGGCAGATGGACAATACAAGATATTGTTTAAGTGAAGGGAGGATGATTGTGCGTGCACAAGAGTAGAACCAGTGTTGACAATAGGAAGGTCGGCTCCGTTCCCAACAACCACAGTCTCAGTGCCTTGGTATGGTTACTGAAGAATTGAGATTTGCAAGGTCAGAAGTAATATGACTGTTTGCTCCACTATTTGCAAACCATAGTTGATCACCTTGTAGAGTCTTAGTTTGAGCCACCATTGCTGCAAGCAGGGCAAGGGGATGCCTGCCTTGATATGCGAAGTCCATCCAATGATAGCTATTTAAGGCTTGGTGGTTAGATCTTCCACATATTTGACAAGGAGGTTTCTTGGTAGTGCAAGTTGAAGAAGATGTGGGGGAGGGCTTAGACTAACTATGAGTGTTGCTAGATGGGTAGGGCCATTTTTGTGTGTAAGTTTTGGAGAATTTCTTGGAGCGTTGAAACTGGTTGGGCCTTGTTTTTTAGTGAACAGAGCAGATTGAATAGATTCTGGGGGAATACTTTTGTTTTGGTGCACAAGTAAGGTTTCAAAGCTGAGTAACTTAGCTTGAAAATATCAAGGGACAAAGTGCAATCCCTAGTGGCAAAAGTAAAAGAAGTAACGAAGGGATTGTAAGCTGCTGTCAAACCTCCAATAAGAAATGAAATTAAGTCTTCATTAGATATAGGTTGACCAACTGCTGCAAGTTGATCGGCCCATGATTTTGTTGGGTGAATGTAATCAATGCAAGATTGAGAGCCTTGCTAGAGTGATTGCAATTGCCGCTTCAAGTGGGCTATTCGAGATCTTGAAGGAGCAGCAAATTTGTTTGAGAGAGCAACCCAGACTTGGCGAGAAGTATTCAGGCCATAAACAGTGGACAGAATCTTTTCAACCAAGGAAGCATTAAGCCAGCTCAACAAGTACTGGTCTTTCTTGTTCCAAAGAACATATTCTGGGTTTAGCGTACATAGTCATTTCTTTGCCCATGTCATCACAAAGGAACTGAGATGGACAGGGTTCTGAGCCTTCAACAAGACCTAGAAGATCATGACTACGAAGGGCATGTTTGAACTGAGATAACCAGTTTAAATAGTTTGTGCCATCAAGCTTAACAAAGATCAGATGGGCAATATTGGGAATGTGAAATGAGGAGGAAGTAGAATCAGCCATTGGAAGTGATCAGTGATTATAGCGTGATACCATGTAAGAAATAAGATTGCAATGGAGGAAAAAGTGATCTAGTTTTCAATATCAAACCAGTTTGTGTATTAAGTTCTATATATAGAGCATTTACAGAACAGTCTACATGTTGTGGAATTTTGAATTACAAATATTTAAATCTAAGAGATAAGGATTAACATAATATGAATTTGAATAAAGGATAAAACTTGAACTACAGATAATGTCATCTTGAATATTTCACATGTTATTGGAGAGTTGTGTTAGATGAAACTGCATGCTAGGGGTGATACCCCCATGGTGCGGGGTGGGGGGTACCCTCCCCCGCACCCCGCCCCGCACCATGCGAGGGGTTGGGGTTTTTTCCCCTCCCTCGGGAGGCAGGGGCGGGGAAAAAAACCCCATCTGCCCTGCCCTCCGCTTAGGCGAACACATTGTGTTTAAAAAAATAATTGGTCTAAAAAAATTTTTTTAAACCAAAATTATAATATAATTTAAATAATAAATTAAAATTTATAAATATAAAAAGAACTTAAACTCATTAGAGTTAGATTTTGGATTGTCTTGGCCTCTTAAGCCAACATTTATATAGGAGGTCAATACAATACAATAGTCATCCTTAATCAATGTGGGACTTACACATTGCTTAAGGATGACTATTGTATTGCCTTGGCCTCCTATATAAATGTTGGCCTAGGAGGCCAAGATAATCCAATGACTTGAATATAATCTTAAGTTTTTAATATATACAATATATTTATTTATATATAAATAAATAAAATTTATATATGTAGGGCGGGGGGCGGGGCGGGGCCTCACTGGGGTCATCTTGCCCCCCGCCCCAGCTAGGCCCTCTCCATGTGGGGCGGGGGACCCCGCCCCTGCATGGGTGGAGCGGGGTAGCCGCTCCGCCCAGGTTGAGGTGGGGCGGGGCAGCGGGGGCGAGGCCCCGCATGTTGGATTCTCGGGATATTGTATGCGGTGTAACATCTCATGATACGATACTTGTTCAATATTTCGTCATCTATTAGTACTTTATGACGCGAGCAATGACATTTTATAATTAAAAGACACGTATCGATGCATGGCTTTCAGATTCATTAGCTGAATACTTTGAAAATTAGGAATATCAACGAAAATTTGATGAGAAATTATAGGATGTTTTTTTAATTGGAGAAGTACTATCTGTATGGTTAAAATGAATATTTCAGATAGTTCGTTTAGATGCGCATCTTATATCATGATCACCATATTATGCATGCTTGGTACACGAAGCAGCTTCAACCCATAAGGCACTCTTTTTTCTCCCTCCCAAATCTTGAATTGAAGTTAATTAGTAAAATTTGCAGCAACTCGTCTTCCATAATCATAATAGAAACTTTATATACATATATACACATTAGGCAAGAGCAACATGCAAAACATGTTTGCCTAGTTTTATGAAATAGTTATTTGTAAAAAATAATATATTTTTTATAAAAATGATTGATTTCACTTAATAATTGAAGGTATAGTGGAAAAGATAAAAACATTAGTTCAAAATATTATACAATCCAATACATGTTTATAACATCCATAATTTTAGCAAAGTTGTCTGCGATAAGTTTAATAGAAGTCCAACAAAAATGATAGTTCAAAATATGTGTTGTTTGATGTTTGTACTATGATTCATCATTTTGTGTCATCCTGTACGGGATCAATAGAGACGACGTTGAAATTCTTGTGTTGCTGTTGGTTGAGTCGGTCAGGGTCAACAAAAAGTTGAATCATCCTTTCTTTTTGTGAAGCCTGTGCTGCAATATTTTCTATATATGACAAATATTTCTTCAAAATAACATAAATTTTGTAATGCAATGTTTATAGTGAAATTAGTATTCATGATGTAAATAAAAGTCATTTTACTTATAGATAATGTAGTAAGTGTATGAAAAATTTTAAGATAGACTTTTTTACTCACATCAATAAAGCAATGGAAAATAAGAAAACATAAATTGTCAGTATGATTCATAAACTCAACTACTGAACAACCGAATGTTTTTTCTACAACTTCACCAAACATAACAGTAGATAGTCTTCCTGTACTATCGTCGAGTTTTACATATGCTCGAGAACTATAATTATATAATTGTTTCTTACTCCTACAAGGTGTCGGTATATTTGTTTCAGAACTTGACTCCCCTTGTATAGTATCAATACTAGGAGGAACAAATTCTTTATGAGATGAAGCCAGTTCAATGATGTCATCATGAACGTTGGAAATTTGTTATCTCTTTGATATTCCTCGTACAAGACTAAATTCATGGACGTTGTCTATGTGTTGGACATCATCGTTTGAACATTCTTCAATTGATGTAGTCATTTGATCACCACCAAATGAAGCGGAATCGCCACGACCAAATGAAGCGGAATCATTTAACTGAATCAGATTGCTTTTAGATGTTTTTTTTTATCATATCTTTCTCTCTGTTTCCTACAGACTTCTTCTTTTTTCTCTTCAGGTAAATCTCTATACAATATTCTTTTTACAAGTTGTTTTCCATGATCTTCAAAAAATAGTTTTCAAACTTAGGTTTTACAGAATTTAATAATATCCTTTTAAACAAGATTGTGTAACTGATTAACACAATCTTATCCCTTCTCATTATGTTAATGAAGGAAATGATTCTTTCAAATTTTGGATACCGTTCCACATAAGGAAGACAAAATGAAAAAATAACAACTACTATACTTCTTAAAAGTTATAAACAATTCCATTGATTTCTACTTTAACCAATACGTACAATCGAAATATTTTTACTTCAAGTCAACAAGGAAATGAAAATAACAAAATAAGACATCAAATGAAAAAATACCATGAATAGGGAATCTATAAAACACATCAAAAATAATATATAAAATATTTTCCAAAATTGATTTGTTCTTCAAGCAAGTCCCTACTAAAGATTACAAGTAAATATTAGTAAAAAAGAATATATATATATATATAATATAAAACAAATGCAATTACTGGTTCTACGCACACACATAAAAAGTAATAATTAGAGGTCCAACCATTGATTTAAAATCGTTTAATAATTATTGATAAATAGTTATGAATGTATTAATGAAAAATAATATTTATGAGTAATTAAAAAAACATGTATAAATAAATTTAAATCACAATATATATTTTGAAGTTGTTGGGCAAATTTACTCTATAATCCCAAAAAAATAAAATATTTCTTTTAAAATATATTATTTTAAATATGGTTTATTCTAATTATGATCTATTTGTTTTATTTTTTTGTATATAAGAAATTTGGTTTTTTTTATTGCAGTGGGGATGAGTTGGGTTTGAAGATTGGCAGATGTTTCAAGAGTAGTCATGAGAAATGGGATTGAAAATAAAAAGGACATCGATGCCTCACCAATTTTTCATTATTTACAGTTGATATGTCAAAGGCATTGGTTGGAAAGTAAAAAACAAATAGATCAAATGAGTTTCGCATTATGGTTGTTTGATTAGCCGGTAAATTTCATTTGTAAAGTTTAAATGAGATAATTTCATTTGAACTGGCTAACCAAAAGGGGTATTAATTAGGTTTTGATTTCCTATGCACACACACATATAAAGTAATAATTACAAGTCCTACTAATGATTGAAAATCATTTAATAATTATTGAGTAATAGTTATGAATATATTAATGAAAACTAATATTTATGAGTAATTACAAAAACATGTATAAACAAATTTAAATCCCAAAATATATTTTGAAATTGTTGGCCGGATTTAGTCTATAATCCCAAAATATTTTGAAATATTTCTCTTAAAATATATTATTCTAATTACAATTTATTTATTTTTCAATATATAGGAAATTCGGGATTTTTTATTCTAATTATAAATTAGAATATTATTCTATAACCTATTTATTTCTCTATATATAGAAAATTTTGGATTTTTTTTCTAATAATAAATTAAAATATTATTGTAAATACGATGTTTTAGGAGAAGTAATGATAAAGGGGATTAAAAAATAAAAAGGACGTCGACGCTACATTAGCTTTTCATGCTTTTCATTATTTACTGTTGATATGTAAAAGACATTGTATTTGTTTGGTTAGCCACTTAATTTCCTTTGTACAGTTCAAATTAAATATTTCATTTGAATTGGATAACCATACCGTGCATTAATTAGTTTTTGAGTTTAAAATTTTTAGATCATTTCGAAGAAACTGGTAGAAATAACAAGCTTTTTATAGGAAAGTTAATTTCAATCAATTATTTAATACACATAAGGAAATTGATTGAAATATTTTTATATATAATCTATCTTGAGATTTTTAAAACTAAAAAAATTCATATGTTAAAAGTCTTTTTTCCTTCTATTTGTCGGCTTCAAGAGACCAATTTAGTCTTTACAACTTGGGTGATGGCGATGTTGTGGCAGAGACATTTTTCCCAAATCAGTTTTATGCCACATAAATCCCTTTCTGCTCTTCGATGCTCCTTTCATTCTCCTTCCTCTTTGTCCCGACCTTTGTTTCTCAATCTCTCTCTCTCTGAAAATCAACTCCATCCGTCTCAATCTCTCTCTTTGTCCCTCTGTTTCAATGGTCTCAACGACAGAGTGGACTTCTCTTCTTTTTATCTATTTTCGGCCCTCAATTTTTCATCTTGAGGAGGAGCTAAGATGCAAGGTAAAAACCCTAACTTATTTTACATCTCTCTCTATCTCTCCCGCTTGAAAGCTCTCATTTTTTTTCTTGTTCTTCGCAAACAACATCAGATCTAGATGTTTTAGTCTAGAACCGAGAAATTCCCACACCTAGTTTTATTTTGTGTATCGACAGATCTATATCTATTCATTTAGATCTTTTATTTTTCACTTTATTTTTTAGATCTGTTCTTCGGTCCATCAGGTTGATGTGGGAGTTTGCTTCCGCACTTAATTTCTTGCGTGACCTTCGGAAGCAATGATTTTTGTTAATTTTTTTTATTTTAGTTTTTTTGTGCTTTATGGATTATTTTTTATTTTGTGTTTTTGCTCATTTAGGGTTCTTTTGAATATCTTCATGAGGTTCTCTGCCAAGGAGAAGAGCTGAAAGCCTGGTAAAATCTAACTGTTTTTATTTTTTTCTTTGCTCTCCTTTACATTCTTGTACAATTTTTTAATACCAATTAGAACTACTAAAGTCTCATAACGACATTGCAATGCCCTGTTGTTTTACCGAATACCTTGAAAAGATGATTTTTAGGCCAAGCAAATCTGAAACGCAATTTTCATTTAAATGTTGTGCCTGAGTTTTGTGAGAATGATTTAAGCACCATGGAATGAAGTTTATTTTATTTTATTTGGTAAGAGCTGAAATATAGTCTATATGCATGGATGCATAATTTAGCTGATTAATGTTGATGTGATCAATAGATCATAAGTTATTTGTAAAGCTTCTCATCACTTGTCATCATTAGAAATTTATGGGTTTTATTTTCTTTTTCATTTTTTATTTAATTGATCTGATTTGGTGGTGTATTTTTTGTAGGAAATTTGGACTATGGTTTGATTTTTTTCGCATGTCCTAACCGTTTAAATGATTTGATTTGGTGTTTTTTTTTTCAAGGACTTTGGATTTTGGTTTGGTTTTTGTGCATATTTTAATGTGATTGTTACTTCTCTATACATCATAAGCTATTTGTAATACTTCTCATGACTTGTCATCGTTAAAAAATTTATTGGTTTTCTTTTGTTGGTTTGCATGTCATTGTTTTATTCTCTTTTTCCTTTTTTATTTAATTGATCTGATTTGGTGGTTTTTTTTTCCAACGGCTTTGGACTGTGGTTTGATTTTTGTGCATGTGCTAACAATTTAATTGTCCTGATATGGTGTTTTGTTTTTCAAAGACTTTGGATTGTGGTTTGCTTTTTGTGCATATTTTTATGTGATTGTTACTTCTCTACAATCATTTTCATGGTTCTGACTTCTCTTTTTGTTTTTTTGAATCAATTGATTTGATTTGGTGATTTTTTTTCCTTTTGTGGGGAGTTTGGACAATGGTTTCATTTTTGTGAATGTTTTAACAGTTTAATTGATCTAATTTGGTGCCTTGTTTTTTGCTAAAACAGAAGGTAAAAGTTTTAAATGAGGTGATTGTTACTTTACAATTGTTTTCATGGTTTTGACTTCTTTTATTTCTAAGTTTTAAATGTTTAGCTTGAGATCATATTATATGAAAAACTTAAGGGTTATTCTAATTGACATATCTCTATAGTTCTTTTCTTATATAAAAGAATTGTATTAGAGTGATGAAATTATTCGATACATAAATTTATTTATGTTCATTTATTTATATATGGTTTCTAAACAAAATCTGTATAATTCGATTTACTTAAATTTTTGTGTTCCTCTTCTTCTTCTTCTTTTGAAACTTGTTGCTTCGTTTGGATACAGTCCATTACTATAGAATGACCCTCTTCTCTAGGTACTTTGTTCATTTTTTTCCCTCAATTTTTGGCATGGATTTTCTAATTATTTGTGCTATATATTTTCTTCTTATTATTGTTGTTTGACTATAGTGATTAGGTTTTATTTGTTTTTGAGTTTTTTTAGAAGTTTTTTAATAACTTTTATGAATCTCTAAGCTTTATTGTATTAGTTGCTTGATTTCTTAGAAATATGAACAGACATGTGTAATGCATAGATAAACTATACATACTATAAATACACAAACGGCAGTTAGACTTATCTTTTCAATGTTTCTTTAAACCTTAGCACCACTGCACTGCTTGGCCACTCCTGATTTGAGAAAGACAGGGCGTAGAAGAAACTGAGAGAAATAGAAGATAAATTGAATATCCGGTTGCACGAATTAGTTTCCTGATTTGAGTTTTTCTAATAAGTTTTCCAATTAGTTTTGAGAGACACAGAGCGTAGTAGAAACTTAAGGTAATAAAAGGGTTTTCTTAAACATAGTTCAATGCCTCTTGGGTTTCTACGAAAGATATGTTTTGGTGTTCAAACTTTAAAGCTGACTATTGCACTGCTTGGCCATTTGGTTGCCTCTTCATATTTTTGTTTTGGTTGCACCATTTTTGTAATTAATGGTTAGACTTTTATAAATATTCAGACATTCAGTTCATTTCTAATTTCTAATATAATACATTGTATTTACTCTAGCATGCAATATAATATATTATCCAATTTCTAATATATTTTATCTTTCTGTTTGCAGCTTCCATTCCAATGCATGGACAATATTCACTTTGTGCATGTTCTAATAGTTTAATTGATCTTATCTGGGGTTTTTTTAAGGACTTTGGATTGTGGTTTGCTTTTTGTGCATATTTTTATGTGATTATTACTTCTCTACAATCATTTTCATGCTTCTGACTTCTCTTTTTCATTTTTTGAATCAATTGATTTGATTTGGAGGCCTTTTCCTTTTGCGGAGATTTTCAACAATGGTTTCATTTTTTCATTTACTTATATATGGTTTCTAAACAAAAAATGTAAAAATCAATTTGCTTAAATTTCTGATTTCCTCTTCTTCTTTTTTTCTTTTTTTTTTAAACTTGTTGCTTTGTTTGGGTACAGTCTATCACTATAGAATAGTCCCCTTCTCCAGGTACTTTCTGACCTTTTTTTTCCTCAGTTTTTGGGCTTGATTTTCTAATTATTTCTGCTACATTTTTCTTCTTCTTCTTATTGTTTGACTACAGGGATTAGGTTTTATTTTTTTTTTAGTTTTGTTATAAGTTTTTTAATAACTTTTATGGATCTCTAAGTTTTATGGTATTAGTTGCTTCATTTCTTAGAAATATGAACAAGCATGTGTAATGCATAGATAGACTATATATATATATATATATATATATATATATATATATATATATATATTATAAACACATAAAAGGCAGTTAGACTGACCTTTTCAATGTTCCTTCAAACCTTAGCACCACTGCACTACTCCACTACACTTGATTTGAGAGAAACTAAGCGTAGAATAAACTGAAAGAAATAGAAGATAAACTGAATATGCAGTTGCACGAATAAGTTTTTTGAATTGAGTTTTCTGATAAGTTTTTTAATAAGTTCTAGGTTTTATGGTATCAGTTACTTCATTTCTTATAAATATGAACAAACATATGTAATGCATAGATAGACTTATACTATAAACACACAAAAGACAGTTAGACTCACTTTTCAATCTTCCTTGAAATCGTAGCACCACTACACTGCTTATAATAGAATGGTTATTTGTAATAGAAGGTAATAAGAAGGTCGTATCAGTCACTTTTCAAACCTTAGCACCACTACACTGAAAGTAATAGAAGGGTTTTCTTAAACACAATTCAATGTCTCTTGGTGTTCAAACTTTGAACCTGACTACTGCACTGCCTGGCCATTTGGTTGCCTCCTCATGTGATTATAAATTTCTAATTTCTCCCTGCTTAGACACACGGACATAAAAAGTAACTTATTATAAATTATAAGTTATACTGCATATTATAAATTTATAACTTATTATAAATTTCTATTTCATGTGATTAAAATCTACCTCCACAGATTTTATACTGCATGCAATATAATATATTATCTAATTTCTAATATATTTTCTCTTTCTATTTGAAGCTACCATTCCAATGCATGAACAATATTTACAAATTTAGTTGATGGCACACAGACAAAAGGGGAAAAAGGAGAGCACATGGAACTGACGGACAAAAGGGAAAAATGAGGGCAAATGGAACTGTATTTTTTTCAAATTACAATTTATTATAATGTTTTGCTATTATAATGTATAGAAAAAGACAATTGTATTCCTGCATAGTCTGAACGTATTATAATGTGGCACTGTTTTCTTTGTAAATTTTAAGTTATTATAATAGAATACAAACGGACACAAACAATACAAACAACACAAATGGCCATAAACGGAGGCTTAAGTGGGACTTAACGGGAAACAATGAAACTTACGGTAAAACAAGAAAAAATTATTATTCATAATTAAATAAACAATTATTATGATAGAGTGTATATATGTGTGTACACACCCAAATCATTTTCCTTTTAACATTTATGTCTGACCTAACAAGTGGACCGCAATCTGGATCCCTCTGCCGGGCCCGGGCAGGGCCTACCCCTCCCCATCCCGATATATATCACCTCCTAATAATTAAAGGATCTGGAGCTGACGTTTTTCTTTTTCCGTTTTAAATAAAATCCTATCACCATATCTGCTCGTTCTTCATCAACAATATTATAACTTCTCTCTTTTGATTGCTTTATACCTGTTTGTATTTTCGTTTTCTATTTCTTGGGATTCTGTGTGCTGATCCAGTGCTGCCTCCCTGGTTCCTGCGAGATTCTCCCAGCATGAAATGATACCAAAACATGCAGCAAATTTCTCTAAATAGTTGATTGCGATGCTAAGTCTCTTTCACTGGCCTGTCTCCCATTTACTACCCTTAGCATCTTTTTCTTGATCTTGACAACCTCTCACCCTCATCGGCATTTCCTCCATCTCTTTTGTACTTTTCATCTTTTCCCAGTATCCTCCGCTCCTTTTTTTATCCCCAACAAAACCCTTTCCCGAGACGCTCTCTCTAAAGGTTTCCGTGAGAGGAAAACAACAAAAAAGATTGCAGATCAAAATGGGTGATATTAATTTCCCAGATGTATTCGAAGAACACGAGTTTGGAGATAACAGCTTGGCTGAAGATGATCTTTTCAGTATCTTCGAGAGCTTAGAAAGTGTGGCGGATTTCCCTCTGATTGATGAAGCTGTGGTTGGCACGAAAGAATTAGGAGAAGGGATCAATACGGCGCCGAGATTGGTCTCTCAGAAGTCTACATCGTCCAGTGCCTTGCAAGATCAGTCGGGGACCGAGCTCGAAACATCACCGAAGAGCAAGAGACAGAAGCTTTCAGGGACGACGACTTCTTCCGAGGAAACAAACCCGGAAGGACAAAATAGGATGTCTCATATTACGGTGGAGCGCAACCGGAGGAAGCAAATGAACGACCATTTGTCAGTGTTGAGGTCACTTATGCCTTGTTTCTACGTCAAAAGAGTAAGTAGTTTACATGCATGCACATGTACTTTATCCAACGCTCGCCTTTTTTAGCTCTAAGATTCACTATTTCTAAGTGTTTATTATTATTTCTTTTTAGAAAAGAATAGGTTATGCGATCTAGTAGTCACAGTACTGCGTTTGAAGGACATGGAAAATAATAGGATATATTCTTTTACTATTTTTTTATTAATTTTTTATTTTACTTAATTGTTAAGAAAGTAATTATTAGTAAAATTATATATTTTTTTAATTTTTTTCTTAATAATTAAGAATGTTAAAAAAATACTTAAAAAATGATAAAAAAAATTTAAATATAGTATAAATAGTAAAAGAATAGTAGTAAATCGGTTGCACGGATATATATCATTATCCTGCAGACATATATATGCAGGGATTGTTTCAACTGACCTGCACCCAAAAGGCATTTTCAAACTACTGCATCACATGCATCATGAATTGATAGGGTAGGGACCAAATTAATATTATGTTTTTTTCTCTTCTGAAACTCCGGAAGACTTTGTTTCTCAACTTTATCTTATAATTTGCAGGTGGTATTAATAATTGTACTCACTTCATCCGGGTCACGGCCTATACATTAATCATGCCTTGACTCCGTACTCAAAACCATCTAAGAGATCAACTAGCCTAGCTAGCTAGCTAGCTCGTAAATTATACCATCCGAAATAACGCTATAACTCATCATCGATCGTTATCTCTCTTGGCTAACATTTAATAGAAATGGTATTTGCCGTTGAGCATGCAATTAATTCTGTGTACTGAAACAAATATTTTTTTAACGATGAAATTTACTTTTTTTTCAAAGATAATGTCTGAGACTTGCATATGTAGTATCTAACGTTATTCATTGCTTAATTAATTAGGAGTAAAACATATATATATAATTTTCTTCCTGTTTATTTTATGGTTTTAATCAGGGAGATCAAGCATCCATAATCGGAGGGGTGATCGATTACATCAACGAGTTGCAACAAGTTCTACACTCGCTTGAGGCCAAGAAGCAACGAAAAGTTTACAGTACTCATCATGATCAAGTAGTAGTCCTGAGCCCTAGGCTAGTTTCAAGTCCAAGACCCTCACCACTTAGCCCTAGATCAAAGCCACCTCTGAGCCCTAGACTGAATTTACCCATTAGCCCAAGAACACCACAGCCGAGTAGCCCTTACAAGCCAAGGAAGAAGTTGCAATTACAAGCAGCTGGTGCTGGTTATCTCTCTCCCACCATGCCCAGCTCTCTCGAACCATCCCCTGCATCTTCCTCTACTACTTCCTCCATTAATGATCATAATGTCAATGAGCTCGTTGCAAATTCCAAATCTCCCATCGCTGAAGTGGAGGTGAAGTTTTCAGGTCCAAATCTTCTCTTGAAGACAGTATCTACTCGGATTCCTGGGCAAGCCATGAAAATAATTTCCGCCCTGGAAGACCTCTCCCTTGAAATTCTCCACTTACGCATCATCACTGTTGAGGAGACCATCCTAATTAATTCCTTCACCATTAAGGTAATTAAACTCTACCTATATATATATATATATATATATATATATATATAAATATAATAATAATATATATTAAACCTTCTGCTTATTTTCTTTTTGGATTTTATTTGATCAAAAGATTTATGATAAATGTTCCCTATAGTTGTAAAGTGTATAAATATGGTGCAATCATTTTAAAAAAAATGAGATTTATTATTAAAAAATTAATTTATTTTTACATAAATTTTATATTTATTTATTTTTTTTCAAAATATGTCACCGTTACAAGTATGTCACCGTTATTGTCGTGGGAAAAAAAGTATCATTGGAGGTCTGCAGAACACTGAAACTTGTGCAAAGTGCATGCTTTAATTCCGTGTCACCTTTTTGTCTGTAGTGCTTAGTACTGTTTGTTGATCTCTCTCTCCACAAATATATGCTGCATGTAATTAATATACAATGAAAAAACGATACTTTAGAACTATTATATCTGCTTAAAGCCTAGAGACTTAATTCAACATCCAATCGCACCCTTAATTTTGTTATACAAATTTGTAAATGTGTTGAAATTATTACTCATTATCGCATCGGATGCGAAATTTTGTGCAGCATTACATGAGGGTATCATTTTCTTATTAAAAAATGAGTAGTGATAAATACACGATACTTTACACAATATATATTATAAAATAAAAATATTTTTATAAAATAATATTAATTTTATAAAATATTTTATAAAAATACTTCTTCTTTTAAATATTATTAAAAATATGCATAGTAATTTGACACCCCAGCTGCTGAAAACTGACCAGCTGGTTGTGCGTGCTACCCTAGTACTATACTGACTCTCAACTTTAATGCATGTCTCTGAAAAGTAGGATACGTTGGCAGCCTTTGTCCTCAGTAATTTATTGTGAATTCATTGAAGAACCTTGCAGTTAGCCGTTGTCGGCCTCAAGTTTAATCTTGCACGTTATTATATGATACTGCATGCTTTGATTTAATTATTATTATTTTTTGAACTAGATTTAATTAAATTTATTGAAGCTAATGATTGGATATATATACGTGTGTATATATATATACACGTCATGTTCTATCAATAGGTTGGAATTGAATGCCAACTTAGCGCCGAGGAACTCGCACAGCAAATTCAGCAAACATTCTACCAAGTCCTCTGAAGATAGTACCATTTCTGGGTTAGTATTTCTAGCAATTTTCTCATTCAAACAATTTTTATAATGCGAAGAGAAATAAATAGAGTATGCGAACTTATGTTGGTGTTCGCATTACTCAAAAGACAGTAATATTAATACTATAAATCTAATAAATTTATATATTTATCTCTCTTCAAATTATAGAAAATATTTGGATTAGAAAATTGTAGAAGATTAACCTTCGCTCTCAACCCTATCAAGACCTCGGCCCTCTCTCTCTTTTCTTCGAGCTAAAGTACAGTAATAATAATAATAAAAGATCGAGAATGTGGGAATATTCATCCTAGCTACTAGAGTAATGATAAGCTTACATGCAAGTAAAAATAGTTATAGGATCAGTATCGACGTTACATTTCCTGTTAACTATATATGTAATTCATGTGTAACCAGTGATATCATCATGACCTCTAGTATTAGGTAGTTTAACCATTTTGTAACCGACCGATCGAGCTTCTGATCAAGTTATATATTTGAAGTAGATCTATAGATGAATATTGATCAATTTTCATTCTCATGTTCCAATATTAATTGTCATGTTCACGGCCTTATTATAACTTTCGAAAGCCAACATGTAACATGATGTACTTGTTTACATTTTGTCGAATTTAATCAAAGCATATATATAACATCTGCAATATTATTTTATCTACCACCTTATAATCCATGGCGAGCTGAGTACTCGTCCTATTTAATTACACGTTCGTACGGTACTAAAAGCTCATTAATTAATGCAGTCGTCGGTTTGAAATTAAAACATATATATATATAAGTTTACCGGCCAATAATGCCGGTGGTTGATCAGAAATCCCTCTAAGCGATGGGCATATATATTATTTTTAAAACATATATAATTTATGTTATTGATGGCAGCCTAATTAATTGCTTCGATAATTTATTAGTTATATATATTTCATCGCGTTCAATTAGCTGTCATGTTGTTAAACGTACACACACTACAAGAAAAATGAGTTTTTGTAATCAATTTATTGCAATCATAAGACTATTTGTAACCTATTTTAATTGTAAATAGTTATTTCGTTAAAATTAACTTGTTGCAAATAAGTAGTTATTTATAAAAAAAAAATGTTATTTGATGAAATCAACTCGAATATTGGATTTGAAACGGTCCATGCATGTGGGGCAAACAAATTTAAATAAACTTATTCTAATTTTTTCGTTACTTATAGCCACATTAACATGATGATTGGTGTCATGAACTTGAAGAAGCTAGTTAGCCTACCGATCTCGATCAAGAGTTATAAATTGCTTCCAATTAAAATTCGTAATATATATATATATATATATAGTTGTTTGGCGCGCATTATAGTTTATAATGTGATCTCCCCATCCCAAATTCATTGTAGGCTGGGATTCCTGAATTCTCATCATGACATTCGTTAATTATGTTTAGTTAAATGATCATGTATATTGCTATATATCCCTAATATTAATTCCCACCTTATAATTTACAAATATTATATGTCTCCATCCATATATATTACTACAACAAATATGGGCTTTTCCTACGAATTATTTTCCCACGATATATGATCGTGGCAAATATTGGGCTAATGACACGAAAATCGTCTGTGGGAAAAAAGACAAACATTTTGCCACGAAATCAAGTCGGCAAGTAAAACTTTGTGGAATTTTTTTTTTTTTTTTTTGCCATGAAACAAACATTTTTTGCGACGATAACAGGTCGCTGAAAATAAATTTACCAAAATTATTTTACTTTCGTGGATAAATAGTTTTTGCAACAAGGTTATTAATTTTTTACGGTGACTTTGTATCGCCAAAAATAATCTTACCAAAAAGGTTTTTACTCTCGTGGGTTAATAGTTTTTGCGACGAGTTTAATATCTTTTTGCGGCGATTATTTATCGCCGCAAATAAACTTACCTACCAAGCTTTTTCGTAATTCTGGGTATTGATATTTGCGGCGATGAAGTACCTTTTGAGGCGATAACAACTCAGTGTAAATAATAATAAAATTTTAAATCCCTTTTTCCTTTCTTTTCCCTCCAGCCACTGCGATACTCTCGTCTCTCTCTCTCCCTGCAACTGTTGAGGCTCTCCTCCCTAGTGCGCCACTTCCCCCTCAGCCCCTTGCCCTCTCACCAACTCTCTCTCTCTCTCTCTCTCTCTCTCTCTCCCTCTCGGATCAGAGCAAATCCATGCACCTCCGCTGTCTCCATCCATGGCCATCACCACCCTCAGCCGCCTACAGCTCCTCCAGTCACCAACCGTCGCTCCACCCCAGCAATGCCCTCATCCCTCTACCCATTTTAGTTTCTTTCGAAGTTTGATTTAAGGTCTTGTTCTCATCTTTCCAAGGAGAGAACCTTGAAGGTAAGACCATTTTAATTCACTTTCTATTATGGTTTCAAATGGGTTTTGATTTCTTCAAGGAAGGTTACCCATTGATGTTTTGGTTTGGGATTTTTTAGTGCAATCACTAGTATTCTTTCCTCTACACGCCTATAGCATTATTTGGTCATCCATTTTACATGGTGAGAAAGAGCTAAGAACCAAGGTAAAAACCTAACTTGACTCCATTTGATTTGAGTATTATTTTGAAACCAACTTAATTCTTTTGTGATGGAAAGCTTGTGTCTTGGGTTGTGTTTATTTCTCTATATTGTAAAATATTATAAATGCTCTGTTTTGATCCTAACTGAATGATGATGGAGCTGTTTACTATATTATTTCCTATGTTTCGAATATCGTATTTTGCTAATGAGTTTGGTTTAACCATAGGTGACTTTAATATGATTTTGTGTATGTATGTTGGTGCCATGTGTTCTGTTTTGAGGTTGTACTATGTGTTCTGTCTTAGGATGCTAGAGGTGTTCGGTTTTATAGATTTATTGTGGTTGTATGTAATCCTATAAACTTGCTTTTAAAAGGTATTAAATGATTAATCTATAAACTTTAGTGTTTAAAGATTTTTAAGTTTACTTAATGGGTTATTCTTGCTATTCTCTATGTTATGTTTAATTAAATAGTTTATGTTAACTAAGCTAATTATTATACTTGTGTCACTAGATTTATAACATAGGTTAGTATTAGGAGTAGATGACTAATTGTGCATGTCATATTATTGTATGTAAGTTGTCCAATAAGTCTAAACCCATATTATTGATGGGGATATTTCTTTCACAGATAAGAATGAAGGTCTTCGAAACCTCTTTTGTTATATTTTTTTTTAGCATCGTTAGTTGCCTTTATGTCTACATATGCGATTCACCAGCTCCATATGTTCCTATTCGTCTTAGCCATTTCTCATGTGTTCAAGTGCATCGCCACCTTGGCTTTGGGTTGAACAAAGGTAGTTTAATAACGTGCATGTATATATGCATGCATGATGCATGACACTAGTCTTTGTATGTTGAATATTCTAACATTGGTGGCAATATTTTCTGAAAATGAGAAAAAAAACAAATGAATTAATGGATATTGTTGTGTAAACTTATGGATGTTGTTGTGTAATAGGTTTGTGTTGAACTCAAGTGCTAGATGGATGAAGTAAGTGTAATTTTGCTAGATTAAATTACGTGGGCAGCAAGCATGCTATATGTTTTATTAGTTGAATTATGTATATGGAAGTGTGTAGAGGAATTTGTGAATTTGGTGCTAAGTAGCCAAGTGTGTTATGTATTGATGGAATGGAGTGGCTCCACTCACTACAACAAATATGGGCCGAGGTATGGCAGACCTTTATGTTTCCATTGTTCTCACTTCTCCTTACCTATAATTTGTTTGAAAATCTTAAGCTATTATGCCTCTCTCACATTTAGTATGTGTTGATGATTCTATCGGTTTGAGATTTTTGAAGCTATGTAATTATTTGGGTTTGTTGGATATTGAGTTTAAATGGATAATAGATTTAATTTATGTGTATATTCCTTTAGTTGAAGAGTTGGTTAGATTTTACTTAAGTACAATGGTTTATAGATTGGAATTTATTTGAGGACCATGAGGTCCAAGAATTTGACAAGTTTGAATATGTTGAGTGTATTATGCATCAACAATGGATTGTGTGATGGATTTAGATTGGGCTGAACAAAGTGATAAATGAATTAAAATTCCTTTGGACAGCAAGCATGCTATATGTTTTTGGTTTGTTGGTTGGACGATAACCTATTTGGATTGCAATAGAGTGGATGGAATGGAGTGGCTTAACTTGTGTCGTTGGAGTGATAAATAATTATTGTTGCATTTGTCTTGTGCTATGAAGAGTATGTCGGGCCTCTGAGGATTAGAGATTTGATGTTGAGAATTAATGACCTGCCACAAATTTTCGTGCCATTCTATTAATCTTCCAATATACTTTGAATTTGATTAATTGTTTCAATTTATTAGATCTTAACATCACTGGACCTTTTCTTTCTTACGATTTAGGGTGTAGGGCACAATGATGAGAAAGTTCTTGTTCTTGCAGCTACTTTTCCTGTCTCAAACCTACGGGCAGCTTCACCACCAAACATCCGAGACATTCTTAGCTCCAAGAGTTTTGGTATAACCTCTATTTCCCTATCTCTTAGATTAATACGCACATTTGATTAAATGATCTTGTATTTGAATGCTTGGACATAGGCAAGTTGTGTTATATTGGTTTGGAATTGATTTGAGCCATGAATGAAGCTTATAAATCTTTATGATTGTGTTTGAGGTTGGTGTATAAATAATATGAGTAGATTTATACATTGAATGTGTTGGTTTCAAAGAACCAAGAAAAATGATGTGAAGGTTGGGAATTGTGTGGAGCCATGAATGAAGCTTATTAAAATTTTGAAATTTATAATTGTGTTGGATTGATGTAGCTGGGCAGTAAATATATTAATAAGTTTTATAATTGATAAATTGAGTATGTGTATGGGCGGCAAATATGTTAGATTTTACTTAAATGCAATGGTTTATGGATTTGAATTTACATGAGGAACTTGAAGTCCAAGAATTGGACAGATTTGATTATGTTGAGTGTGCTATGCATGAACAATAGATTGTGTGATGGGGCTTAGTTTCGGAAACTTATGCATTTTTTTATTGATTAATTAAATTAAAGATAGTTTAATTATAAACAAATTTTAATTAAATGTAGTTGTTTGGGTTAGTTATAATCTATCATTGGTTTGAATGTAATAATTATAGCCTATATTAGACTATTCGTTATGATTATTTTTAGCTCAGTCTCATTTTTTTATTTGACAATTTTGTTTTTCTAAAATCTCTTAGCATTTGCCGCGAATGAATCTCATGGCAAATACACGTTTTTTGCCGGAAGTAATTATTCACCACTATAAAATTTCTTCATAAATAAGTATTTCCAACGAAATACTTTGTGGAAAATATATATTTTCCAGGAAAGTATTTTATTAGAAATACCAAAGATAATTTTTTCCACGAAGATATTTCATAGGTAAACACTTTTTACCACAACTTCTTTCCATGGAAAATGATGTTATTTCCCACCACATTATACCAAATGAGACCTTATTTGCCACGAAAAGAAAAAAAAGATTTTTAACTGCCACAAATGTCGTGGGAAAAATAAGGTTTTTCCCATGAACTTGTGATTTGGTGGAAAAAGACTATTTCTCTCCCAATTATATGCCACAAGTCTCCCACGGAACAAATTGGTAGAAAAAAACTATTTCCACAACTGTCACTCCTGGGAAAAATCAGTATTTGTTATAGTGTATATATACACACACACTAGTAAGGGCGCAACATGCACTGGGTGTGCCCAGTTGAAAAAATATAAATAAAATTAAATAAAAATGATAATAAATTAGAAATCAGAAGTTGAGTAAAAAAATTCAAAAGAACTTAAAAGATGTAATCAATTTACAGAAATTAAAGTAAATCTAGTAAAAAGTTAACAGAAGTTATAGATTTATAGAAGTTAATGTTTTATTTAGAGATATAATTACAACACTAGAAAGTTTGATAACAAAAGATATCAAAATTTTATGTCGTTGTTTCACCGACAGGGCTGATGGAGAGAATGTTCATTTTCCTTTGACGCAGTTGTCCAAGTTGATTTATTTCTATAACAAGATAGATGATCCATTCATTTTCTAGAACTTTGGTTGCAATATTTTGGACATAAAGTAGATGATCCTTTATGAAATAATGAGAAGATATAAATATATGAATATCAAGATTTTTTAATTTTACATTTTTGTTATTTTTTTAAGTGTTTAGATACTTTATATAGTATAGTTCAAATATTAAATATATAGTTTGTAGTTTCATTGAATTGTGTATTTTATTATAAATTTAAATATATTTTCTTTTGATGAAAATAATAATTCATTTATAACATTTATTATTTAATGAATATTGTTGTTATGGAATGAATTTTTTTATTATACTTAACTAATTATTTTCCTCTCTTTTTTCACTCTCTCTCTCCGTCCTCTTAATTATCCCCTTCTGCACTGACATTTTTTTCATTTCTCTTAACACCATTTCTTTCCCCCGCCACTCTGTCTCTCTCATATCTCTGTGTGTGTGTTTCTTTCTCCATCAGCCAACAACTCTCTCTTTTTCATTTATCTTCTATCAACCAAAACTTCCGCTCTTTTTCTCTCTCCATCCATCTTAGTTGCCGTCGTTTCTAGTAACCCACGACAACCCTTGGTTTCTCTCCTCTCTGTTCCTTCAATATTTTACCCACAGTTGTCGTCATCTGCCATAAGATCTGTGAAGATTGATGTGAAGAATTGTTTGAAATCATGAATATGTGGGTGCGAGAATAAAAGAGCCAATATATTCACGGCTTTGGGTGAACATCCTCCATGGGTGGTGGGTCTCATGACTAGATTTCGGTCGTTTTGGTGGCTGTCGTTGTAGATCTGGTTTGTAGATTTGGTGGGTCTCATGACCGGATTTGGGTAATTTGTAGATCTGAATTTTTTTTTTTTTTTTACATGTAGACATTTATTGCAGATCATTATGTTTAGATTTAGTCTAGTTTCATGTATATATGTATGATTTTGTTAGTGAAGTTGTATAAATTGGAACAGATTTTTGGGTTTGATTTTGTCTCATGCATGCATATGCGTATGATCTATTTTGTTGAGAAAAGCATGGGCAAAACAGTCGGTGAGAGGAAGAGAAAAGATAAAAAAATGGGAATTTCATGAGAAAATAGAGGATAAAATTGGAAAGAAAATAAGGACGGAACAATTAAAGAAAGAAGACTTGAGAAGTAAAGCAGTAAAATTGTCGACAAAAACTCGCTTATTATATATATATATATATATCAGTTCCGGTGCGGAGCGGTCCCGCTATTAAGCTGAGAAAAGCAGCCCTCCATTCACAAGGTGAGACGTAGATAAAAATACAATAAACCCTTCAGACCTTACTACACAAAATCACAAGCAATTCTCTTCACCGAATCGGGTTTCCAACTTTCACATTTCTTTTCTTATCTTCTTGCACTTCCAACCTGCCTCCTTGTTGCACCACCACGCCCACCGCCCACCGCCCACCGCCCACCGCCCACTGACCAAGACTCGTCCTCCACCGCCAGCCACCGACCAAGGTTGGAGGCAGCCCACTTTGCAAGACTATGAGCAAGGGAGTTTGCATGTCTGAAAACTCGGTTAAGGGGAGCTCGAGCTTCTGACGTAAGAGAGATGGGTTGAGCAGGGCGAAGCTCTAAATTTTCTTCTTCTTCCCATCTTTGTGAGTCTCCATTACTGGATTCTCACCTTCTTTATCATTTTTTCTAATTATTTTCTAGATTTTCATGATTTCTCAGTTGGATTAAAGCGTTGATGAGTTGTGATTCAAGTTCTTTTTTGTTTTCTCTTGAAGGTTTTTGTATTCTTGAGAATTTTTGCTTGATTTCTGTCCAAAAGTTCTAGAAGATGGAACCGAGTTCTTTCATTCCAGAGAGTCTGCCATGAGCAAGGTGAGTCAAGTAAGCAGGTTCCTCTCTCTCTCTCTCTCTCTCTCTCTCTCTCTCTCTCTCTCTCTCTCTCTCTCTCTATGTTCCTCTTGGCCTCAACCCATCCTCTTGATCGTCTGGGTCACCGCCACCGTCTGGCTCGAGCTCCGCCACCATTTGGGTCGAGTGTTGTGCGGGATGTTAATGTTGAGATCTTAAACCCGTCGGAGTTCCTTAGGAAGAAGTAGAAAGGGCAGCATATGAATACGAGTGAGGAAGAAGGTGTAATGGATTCAATGATCAGCTCCATACAGATGTAAAATAAACATAATAAATCGCTTACATGTCGCGCTGTGAATGGAGGGCTACTATTCTTTACTTAACAACCAGACCCTTCCCCAACTTTTCTATATATATATATATATGCCACGGTAGTACTACCCCTGCATGCATGCAGTACATGCAGTAAAACTTTATGTACTTTGGGTAGTTTCAAAATTGAATGCATGTCTTGATGATGAGATCATCAAGATCATCATTTTATACCTAGTGATCATCGATCTAATTAATCTTCCACTTTTGCTTTTTTAGCATCGATCCTTTGTTTCCTAGCCTTAATTAATTTCCACCTTTCTCTAACAATATCATTCCTCCAATAATTAATTTATAGCTTTGCTTAGTTAATTTATAAATCGTACGTTAGTACCCAAGAAATATAGCGATCAAATATTTAAACTAATTGCTAGCTAGACATAGGAAAATTTATATCATCCGAACGAGAAGTGGGCGGCCCGGTTTGGATATCCAGATGAGATACAAATTAATTATCTCATTTGAGCTGTATGACAAATCTTATCTAGATATCCAAATGGTCAGTGGGATGCTTTTATTTTATCTATATGTTTTCGGCCTTCGTTTGCATTTTAAAATTAATAACCGATATAAACAGTAAAAAGTTAAGTGAATAGTAAAAAACTAACATAAACCGTACAAAAATGACATAAACAGTGTAAAAATTGAAATAAACAATGGAATGAATAAGACAAAACTGACATAAACAGTAAAGAGAAAAGCCCCAAACCGATCGGGTGAAAACCCAAATTTAATGCCATCCAATCAGATTTTGTCACGTAGGAGGTGCAGCAAATCCCCATTTACACCCACATGCACTAGATTTTCTACTTATTTTTTTTATTTCTTCCCCCTCTTCTCTCTCTTTCTCCCTCCCCACACTCCGTCGCCTTGACCCCCACTCTCTCTCTCTAAAATACGCTCTCCTCTCTCTTAATACGCTTTCTTGACTCTCCTTTGCAGACTGAGCAACCAAAAGTCACTTTCCCCAAAAGATAACTCAGTAATTGACAATCATATTACTCATGATTATTATATATATTAAGATACCAACAATGCTTGAGTACGACTTGAAGACCATTAATGAAGGAACACAACAGCGAGCAAACCAAATAGCTAGTCATGGAGATCAAAGTTGAGATGATCAATAGAGAGGCAACAAAGCCTTCCTCGCCAACTCCTCATCACCTTAGATGCTTCGATCTCTACCTTTTACGTGGTGAAACCATTGGTGCTATTCTACTCCAATAGAAAATGTTGTACTTCCGAAAGAGATTGAATCCTGCAAGCAAGCACAGAGCGTTTGGTTCTAGTTCAAGTTAGGTTCTCCGAATGTGGAGGGATGGCCACATGTGTTTCACCTATGGAGGAATCTCTGCAAGCAAGCACAGGCGGGTGGGGGGAGAGAGAACGAGAGAGAAGAGGGGAAGAAATTAAAAAAAAATAAGTAGAGAATCTAGTGTATGTGGGTGTAAATGAGAACTTGCTACACCTTCTACGTGGCGGCATTTGATTAGCTGGTGTCAGATTTGAGTTTTCACCCGACCAATTTCTAGCTTCTCCCAAGAACGGTACAAAATTGACATAAACAATAATTGTTATGTAATGAGTGCACTTTTCTTTTTTTCCTATTTCATTTTGAGATCATTCTTCCTCTCTGTTCATGCCTCTTCACCACTGTCGAAACCCACCATTTTAATTTTTAGAGAGAATATAGAGTAATTTCGATTAGAAAAATAAATTTTGAGATATAAATATATTTATGATATATTTTTTAATTAATTATAAATATTACTTTTTATTAAAATATTCATTACTATTACTCAATAATTATAAAATAAGTTTCAATTATTGGTGGGACCCACACTTTTATTAAATCTTAAAAAGTAAAAACTATTTTTTCTCATTTCATTATATAAAAACATATTTTTTATAAATTATCTGATCTCATCTTAATTTAAAATTTTTATTATCATTTAAAATATCATCTTATTTATTTCAACTGCCTACTCAAACGGGGCCGTCAACAGCAATTGCGAGATAAAGATGATTTCCTACTGATCATCCTCATAATGTTAGCGTGTTCCTGTGAATAAGGAGACCATGATAATTAATGGACATCATCAATTGTACTATTCCAGAAGATGCATGTACATATTAGCTAGCTTTTATGGTTCTATCCATACACGTACGTGTGTGTATGTATATATTATTTATATATATATTAATTTATTTTTTTCGTGTTTCCGTCCGACTGGATCGATTACTCTGTCAGTACCCTTAACTCGCCCAGAAAAGAAGGGGAAAAAAACAAAGAAGAAAAAACCAAACAAGTAACTATCAGATCGGTAAAGCATTAATGCATGGTCGCGAACGTACTGTTTAAGTAATATTTCACGGAGGCTACAACTATTATTATATATATATATATATATATATATATATATATAATATTGATCATTAGTTTAGATCAAAATTAAAGGCTAAAGGCCCACGGCGAACTTTTCAATATTGATTCTTCAGATCAGGACAATCTATATATCTATCCTTTTCACGGTCGTCCTGATTCAACTAGAAATATATTCTATCTTTTGGGTAATTTTTTGGGTAAAAGCTTTCTCCTTCCTGAATCAAAGGCAAGTTTGTTCAGATTGATTAATGGGGGAGTACTTGGCGTTCTTTTATTGGGCAAGGTAGTGGGACCTACATGACATATTGTTGTTCGAGGTTAAGTTCCGTTTGGATACAGAAATATTTTCAACTCATTTTATCTCTTCTCATATCATTATTATAATTTTTCTAAATTCTTATATAAAATATAATAAACAATTCAATTTTTTTAAATTTTAAAATAATAATAATTTTAAAAAATAATATTTTAACAATATTTTATTCAATTCATCTAAAATAATATCATCTCATATCATCTTATCTCACTATCCAAACAAATCTATTACATGATGGGCCTAGCCTAGATCGCTTTCAGACTAGCCCATTTTGACGAGGGTCCATCCAACCATATATATACTGCTCAATTTCCAGAAACTTCAAACCCAAATGTTCCATCTTGAACGAGCTTGTGCTTTGAAAAAGTTTCAAAGGAATCGTACTTTTTGGCCTCTGGTGGGTTCTCCCTAATGAACATTAATGGCCTTCCTTGACGAATTCTAATTCCCAGAACGAAATGATCCCCACAAAAAATTATGCTTAAACCGGTTTTCTTTTTGTGAACAAAAATAATAATAATAATAATAATGACAAATATGTGTATTTAAATAGAAGAATAAAAATAATAAATCATGTTAGTGTATGGTGTAGGCTCATGTTAGTGTATGGTGTAGGCTCGTGAGATCATGGAAGAATTTTTCTAATAATAATATAATTGAGGATTTTTATAAGCAAAAGAGAAAAGTAACTATGGGCAAAAGCTAGGGTCTCGATCTAGCTATAGCTAATTGCAGCTGGCTGCCATGAGATCACCACCATATATCCCATGCACAAATTGCTATGTAGTTTTTGTCCAAAATGGTTATTTGGTGATCATTCATATATAATATTCACATTACTTAATGGAATAATTAGATTGGAAAAAATCACATATCAGTAAATCAATCTTGGAAAATGATAAATTAGACACGTACGTACAACTCTTTTTTCTTATTATTATTATTAATTTACAACTCTATTTCAGAATGATATATATATTTTCTAATAATTTCTATGAAATAAGGATATTAATTAATTATGATATAGATGGAGTCGTAGAAGTATCCTTATTTTATAAAAATGCACTCAATTTAAAACACATCAAGTGTAAAAAAATTGAAAAAACGATTGTCATATAAATATATATATATATATATATATATATATATATATATAAAACTTCAGCTTTCCTTACATTATATAATTATAAAGAAACAAATTTGCTACAAAATGAAACAGAAACAAAGTCACTAGCTGTGTATATAATATATTTGGTTACATCTTGAACGTAGCAAGCTAGCTAGCTACTGGCCATGCCTTCGTTCACAAATAAAAATTCTCTGATCGCCAGAGAATTGAAGACCAATATCTCCATATGATTCCATGAGTAGTAGTAATATTTCGATGATAATACAACGTAAGGAGTTTGGTTTCCCTCTAAACATCGCAGCTAATTAGCTAGCTAGCTAGGAACATCGATCTACTCATACACTTGTCTAAAGCTAGCATACCTTCCCTCCAATTTAATTAATTGCTATAATATTATTCGAGTTTAATTATAATTTATTTCTTCCAGCGATCGATCTACGTAAATACGTACTCAATTAGGAAAAGAACCCGTGGTTGTCAAATGAGAAATTGGGGTCGAATTTAGGACCAAATGGAAAATCCAAACCAACAGTTGGTGAATTTGTAGCTGAAGTTGCAGCTGATATTATCTCAGTAATTAGCTCAGACTCGGAGCTTTGAAAATGCCGTTGCTGCTCTTCAGGAAAGCCAGTAATATTCATTCCACCAGGAGATGCCGAGAAATAGTTTGTTCCAGATGTTTCAGGAGACATGAATGAAGGAGAATAGCTTCCCACAAAATTGTTGTCTATCATAGAAGCTGGAAACACAGCTTGTTGCTCATGTGTTGGATGATGATGATGATCTGCCTGGAAGATGAATGAGGGAAATGATTGCCCGGCGTGATGGGTGTCTAGGTTTCCGGTTTGGACTTTGAGGTTTGCCTGGAAGTTCAAGAGCATTAATTCTTGTGACAGTACTGGCTCATGATGATCATGTTGTTGTTGTGGTTGAGGGTTAAGCTGCTGAAGATCCATGACGTTGTTTGGTTCTTGTAGTACCATTTCTGGTGATGCTTGGGGAGGCATTATGTTGGAGGCTTGACTACAGGTATGCCTTCCTCTGTATGTGATTTCGAAGATGGTCGGGTCTTCATCGGATCGTTGAACTTGCTTTGTAGCCAAGCAACCTTGGACATGTCGATGAGTGCACCTATAGTAGCCTCTGCAAGTTCGAACATTTATCTACAATTAATGGAAAACTTAAACGATCGAGGGAAAAAAAAGGCACTATTATTCATAATAATGAAATTTATAATTGCAAATTACTTCAGATCTTAAACAATTCATTACTGGCATAGGTCAAGAAGCCAGCAAGGATTTATGAATGATAAAAGAATAGCAAACATTCATAATTCAATGCTAGTAGTACTATAAAGATACATGTAGTCATGTTAATAAAAAAACATGCAGCCTGCAGATTATTGCAGCTTATACATCATGATATTTTGTAGGCATGCAGACAAATGTTTAGAAGTATATCCATATATGACCTAAATTCTTTTGAGGACATGCAATCAAAAAGGGTTCGAACATCAGATTAGTAAGAAGTGGCTTCTATGCTTTAGTTACACCGATCTAAACTGATCCTACCATAATGTAATTATCTTGTTACAATTTGATATGGATGATAATCTTCTTTTTCTAAAACGAATGTTTTCAGAGTTGCTCATGATCCTTCTGATCTACAAAACTAATTAACTTGGAAACTATTACCAAAATAGATTTCAGGAACATGATGTCCTACCTTGGATATTTGGCATTAAGAATGTCCTTCTGACCATATTTCCTCCAACTAAAGCCATCATCAAGAGGCCCTTCAAGTCCCATCCCAGGGCTAACTCTTACTTGTTGTGTCCACCTTGGCAAAGCCTTTCTGAAACACAAAGATTCATGCATATAAGAACAAAACCAGTACCACCAAGATTTTTAGATAGGCTTAAGCGCGCTGTCAATTAAGTAGAAATATATATATATATATATATATATATAATATAATATAATTCTTAAGAGATCACTTGTGGCTTGAATTTACCTCTTTCTGGGGGCATCCGATCTGTGATCCGGATCCCTGATGTCCCGATCTGAATCTTCGCTCCTTGGGCTGCCAACTAGAGAAGGTGGGGATTCGGAAGTTCGGACTGCACCTGCTATCGGCTGTGGCTCGCCCACTGAGCTGCTCCAACGGAGCATTGAGAGTGACTTTTCATAGGAAGCCAAGATCTTTTGCACCAAGAATTCCCGGGTCTCATGCGATGAAGATGCCGTAGTGAGATGGCTGTGGAGCTGTCTAGCTAGCTCCCTCCCTTGTGTCAGCTCGTTTATAAGATTCTTTTGCTCCCAGTCTCCCATGTTCTCCATTTATAAACCCCTCCAAAAAAGCAAAAACTGAAGAATATGAACAAATGTTTTTTCAAATACACCCCAGTACTGGTCCGCAGCTGGTTTGACTCAAATTTGCTTCAACTGCATGCTAATAGGGAGAAGCATGCATGCATGAGTGATTAATGGAAACTCGGCCAAAAGGATTTAGGAGTTGGGTTTTGAGAACAGATGTGGAAAACTGGGACTTTAATGAAAAGCTTTTTTTTTTTTTTTTTTTTGCAAAGGTACGATCTGTCGAGAAAGAAAAGGTCAATACAAGCAGAAGAAACAGAAACAAAATACAGAAAGAAAGAGAATCAAGCTTTTGGAATATGTTAAGTGCCAGAAAAAGGAAGATCAAAAGCTGGGAGCTGGAAAGAGAGATGAAAGCCTGAGGAAGGAGGGGGGGATCATCAGGATCTGAGGGTATATAAAGAAGAATTAAGCTACGAGAGATGAATAAAAGAAGTTTGACCGAGATAATTAGCCGAGTGGATTTTCTTCATTTGAGACCGGTCTTTGGTCATAGGAATCGAAAAAAAGTTCAAAGAGAGAGCAGGTCCAATTGCTGACTGATTCTCTCCGCGCGCGCTCTCTCTCTCTCTCTCTCTTGCTTTTTGAATTGATGACTATGGAATTTGGGTCAGAGGGGTCCAACCAAGTGCATTAATTAATAAATTAATTTGAGAAAAAAGAAAGTCAGAGATGGGAGCTTTTGGGAGAGTTGAGGAGACCAAAGAATCTTCAAACATAAGCTCCGCGTTACTGTAATTTACAACTATTTGATAGTTGGAAAAGAGTACACACATGATGAAGGCCGATCATGACATGTACGTGACGACACCTTCTAACCTGATCAGCTTGCGTTAGAATTAATTTCAATAAATAAAAAAATAAAAATAAAAATAAAAAAGAAAGAAAGATAATACTATTCCTCCCTCTCTATTTTACCACTCAATTCTACCGTTTTATTTTTTTAATTTTTTTTACTTAATGATTAAAAAAATATTTTTTAATAATATTATAATGTTTTATTTTTTAAAAAAATATTAAAAAATACATGTATAAAAAGATAAAAAAATAAAATAAAATCCAATAACTAACTAGCTCCCAACAATAAAATAAAAGAAAAATATTTTCCTTTTCTGAAGTGAATAATGAAACGTTGACACCACGGGACTGAGTTATGTTTTTTTATTTCCAGTAAAATTTGATGATTGGAGTTTTGTGTCACGTTTCAATTGGTAGGTCAACGTCATGATATTATGTTTGAGTTTTTTTTTTTTTTGCGGGAAAAATAGATTAATTCTAATAGAAAATAAGTATATATCAATAAATTAGCTAGGCCAGATCAGATGCTACAACCACCCACCCTAAACAATAAATATAACATGAGAAATTAATAGACACATCAAATGGAAATAGATAATTAATTGGTACAATCTCATGTCATGGAGACATGAGTATTTGTTGAAATAATTCATTAGTCAAGTTGATTTGAAACATTAGCACGAATGGTCCCGCAAGAATAACATTTATGCAATCAATTTTATTGCTTGTTTCGGTTTGAATTTAAGAGCCTAAAAGGTACTTTTAACTGCGCTTAAAAGAAAAAAATAGTATGTTTAGTAAATTTATAAAAAAATATTATTTAAATATTAAAAACAAAGCTGAAAGTTCACTTTAAAAAAAAAAACTCTAGATTAAAGCTTTTATTAAAAGATTTGTTAGAAATACTGAATTAGAGACTAGAGTACTCCATCGTAGCAAAAGCGTTTACTTCGATCGGCAAATCATAGATTGTGTGTAGTTTATGTTCCACAGACTTTTCCATAGTTGTTGTTCGTCCCAAATCATCCGAATGCTCTACAATATGGTAAAAAATTAGATTAATACTCACAAGTTTCACGGCCTAAATAATTAGAGAGAATTATATTTGAAAGAGATTTTCTATTTTTAAAAATTACCGTAACTAACTTCAAAAATGATAGTGAATTTTGAGATTTGGCCTTTTTTTTGTTTTTGCAGATCAGATGATATGAGATGAGTTGAAATTAAAGTTAAAAGTTGAACAAAAATATTTGTAGAATATATTTTTTAATATTATTTTTATTTTTTATATTTGAAAAAGTTGAATTGTTTATTTTATTTTATGTGAGAATTTAAAAAAGTTCGAATAATTAGATGATATGAGATGAATTGTGAAAACAAATTAGGCCAATTCTCTTTTTAAAAAATCAACCAGATGATTTTTGTGATACAGATGATCCTCTACGTACAAGTGCTATTCTAAATTATTGTAGCATCCGGCCACAGCCATAGATTCTAAATTATTGCATAGAATTTACTCTTGCAGCACACGCGTAAACACACATGCGCGAGCGCGCACACATATATATATATATATATATATATATATATATATATATATATATATATATATATATATATATATATATCGCGCGCGCGCACATATATATATATATATATATATATATATATATATATATATATTCTGAGAAGCATATATGTTTCATATATATTATATATAATGTAATAATTAAATGATAATTCGTTACGGCCTGTCGTATACTTCAACATTGAAAGTCTAGTTATATATGTTTGAATCAATCACGATGATCAAGCGCGCAACGTACGCAGGTGAGCTTGTGGAACACTTCGACGTTAATTATGCACTTCCTTTCCATGCCATTTCTTTGTTTGGGTGTCAACCTTTTCTTTAAGAATAATGCGAGAGCCCCCGCTGGGGGCTCTGGTCGGTTTTAATATGTATTTTTTTTTATGTGTTTCTTTTTTTTGTTCTTTTTTTTTATATAGATTTTTTTAACAATTTTAAATATTTAAAAAAAAATAAAAAATTCATTAAAATATTTTTTATTTTATTTTATGATTAAGGAAGTATTTTTTAATGATTTTTTTTTTACTTTCTAGTTAAGGAAGTGTTTTTTAATGATGTTTTAATTTATTTTATTTTTTTCAAATATTTAAAAGTATTAAAAAATCTATATAAAAAATAACTTAAAAAAACACATGAAAAACCACTATGTTAGAGCCAGCGGGAGCTCCCAACGAAAGCCCCAACGGTAGCTCTAACATCGTCCTTTCTTTAATCATGTTATTGTACCTTATAACTAAGATATGGTATATTCACTACAAGAAAACTGTTTATTTGTGACCATTTAATTCTAGCGAAATGACTATTTACAGTTAAAATGAATTTGTTTTGGTTACAAATAACCTTTTCGTCACAATTAAATAGCCACAAAAGCATATTTTTCTTGTAGTGATTGTAAAGTAGGAGGCAAGATAATATATATATATATATATATATATATATATATATATATGTATATATAATATATAGATGAGAGTTGATCCACTCATCTCGACCATCGATCCCTTTAATCATATAATTTATTCAATGTGACATTAAATTATGATTAGAAAACTACTTATCATGATTTTTTACTTATTTTGCAATCATATGATATTATATATAAGAGGATGATTGGAGATGAATATGGTTAAGAATATAATAATAATCGTTGATCCTATTTTCTTTTTCAAGTCCTATACACATGCGTACCCTTATAAGACTGTATCGATCTAACATTATGTATGTATGTATGTATATCCATATGTAATTGTGCATGTTATAAAGTGTTAGCTAGATAGTTGGACAAGAGCATGCATCTTGATTTCTCAAATCTCTTTAATTATTTGATCGAGACATTTAAAAAACAAAACGAAAAACTAAAACTAAAACTAAAACTTGGACCAAGTCATTGTTAACATATAATAATATTATATATTGGCACAAAGCTGGCCGACGGGGAACATCTTTTTTTTGGGCAAAAAGAAAAAAAGAAAAAAGGAATGGCAAAAGATCAAAGGGCTTTGAAAAGTGAAGCAAAGTGAATGTCTCCTAAATGGGAAATCGTCCGTCTTTTTGTAGCCGCAACGTTATACTAATTAATGGTCGGGGCCGGGAGTGTTAGAGACGCTGCTAGCTAGCTAAATATATTACCGCGTGGAATCTGTGTGGACCGACCCGTAGTTGACCTTTGAGAAGAAGCGTAGCAAGTCACCGTGAAGTTAGGTACGTACCAACTAAAATCTTGAGCATGCATGGAAGCTTACTGAAAAAGAGTAATTCTATATAAAATCGTGAAAGGCGTAAATGTCGTGTAATTGTTTTGAAAAAGAGTAAAGTTTATTATTAAAAAATTAATTTTTTTTATGTAGGTCTCATATTTTATTTACATTTTTTAAAATGATTACGCGACGGTTGTACAATTCACGATTACAAATATATTTTCTCATAGAAAAAACATTAGTACTAGTATCTATATATATATAGAGAGAGAGAGAGTTTTTTTTTTTATAGGGGAGGGGGTTTACCCATAATCTCCATTTTGGAGATGTGGTTCTTGTGCCAACAGACCACAAGCCGTTGGCAGAGAGAGAGAGAGTTAAAGGCAGGGACAGTCTATTATAAATTGAGCCCTTATAAGGCGAGAATCTGAAATGAGGCATGCATCTTTGTTTTTAATATATACATATATATATATAGTAATATAATTTAAAATGAGATATTTTCAACCTAGTTGGAATTAATAATGTTATATTTTGTCTAGTACGTACTATATTAACAAAAAGTTATGATCAAGAAATCCATATATCCTATATGTTGTGATTGAATTAATTTTCTTCTATATATTATTTTTTTTCTTAATATAAGCTTATATATCATACTTAATTAGCTTTGTATTTTGTAGTACTAGACTTATTCAAGAAAAGTATTAATAAAGAAAATAAATGCTTGTTGAAGATTAGAACAATAGAACTTGAGTTGCATGTGAATCGGTGGATGCAAAGACGAAGCTAAGGGGGACCGGGGGCCAGATTGATTGATTACTTTTTAGCTGATGTTTCTAGATAGCCTATATCAATTATCGATAAATGGTTATAAGATTTTATTTTAAAAGTCTTCATGTCTTTGCCTTTTTCAATTGTTTTTTGTGCTTTTTTAATTAACACATGCCAAATAAAACATCTAGAATTTGTACTTAAGAAACATGTATTTATTTGAGAAATGATTCTTGCAGTCGTAAGTATGTAAGTGTCATGTAGTCGTTTTGAAAAAAGTAAATAAATATGGAACTTACATGAAAAGAAATTAATTTTTTAATAGTAGACCCCACTCTTTTTTAAAACGACTACACTGTACTTGCGCACTCTACGACTGTATGTAGCATTACTCAATTTATATATATATATATATGGAGTTATTTCATACTTTTTAAAAAAAAAAAAAAAAAAAAAGTTTATATGCATGTATCTTGGCCCCCTAAATAATATTTTTACTTCGTCCTTGAGTGATCTAGAATGATGAAATAAAGTGAGAGGTCAATATTGTTATTCTATGTTGAGCAATGAACATACTACTAATAAATAGGGAGGCACATAGTAAATTGAGAGTCTGTTCTAATTCTATCTATTTAGGCCTCGTTTAGATAGTGAAATGAGATAAGATAATCTGTGAATATAAATAAAATTATTTGTAAATTATTTAGGACAACCCATCTGATTATCTCATAAAACCACCCCTCCAATCAGAATGTGACACGTCAGCATATTAACACTATTACCATGCATCCCACTACACCCGAACAGCCCACTCATCCCCGACTGTAGAGAACCGGCAATTGCTTCTCAACGGCAACTACCCTTTTATGTATGCCTCAACAAGTTCCTGATAACTATTTTCTGTTGTTAAGTGCAGAACATCATCTACCAATATCCCAGATGTAGATGTTTCAGCTGTGACATAAGAGACCATGTAAGGGCAATTGTTGAATGTTCCAATGCATCGACTACGGTGTGCACACAGACTGTTGTTGCAAGTACCATTTCTGCTCGTTGACAACCCTTTAGGATTGTATATATTAAGCTCAAAATCCTGTAAAGTAACTTGCTTTCATTGAAGATCAATGGAAGAGCAGGAAAAAAAAAAAAAAAAAAAAAACTGAACTGGAATTTTTTTTTTTTTTACAAGTGAAAAAAGAAAAGAATTTTTTCCAACTTTCTTTTTTTAAATCAGCTGCTTTCCTTCTCGGAGGAGTGAAAGGCGACGGCAAGATTGACTTTCTATGGTCAGTGATTTTATAGTGATTTTTGAGTTGTTAAAAATCAGCTTCGGAGTAGTGGAAGGGGAAGGGCTGGAGTATTCGATGCAGGAGAAGGCTAGAATGTATTCAGTGCAGGGGAAGGAGACTAATCAACTACTTTCCTTCAATTGTAAACAACCTCCATTATCTTACGTGTAATCAGTCCGTTGGTGGGCTGTTTTCTGCCCAACAGCAACAGGGCTATTTCAAAGAGTTTCTCAATAAACAATTTATTTTTTTCAAATTCTACAAAAATAATTTTTTAATAATATTTTATTCAACTTTTAATTTTCATCTAATCTCAACTTATTATCCAAACATTCTCGTAATGTTTCTTAATTTTGTTGAAAATTTTCCATCATTTGTTGGCCTCTTTATTTAATTAAGAGAAATGCTACATGAAGTCGTGGAGTGTGCAAGCGTCGTATAGTCGATTTAAAAAAGAGTGAGGTTCATTATTAAAATATTATTTTTTTTATGTAAGTCTCGTATTTATTCACTTTTTTCAAAATGATTGTACAATGCTTGTATACTCACAAATCACAACTGTAATTATTATTTCTCTTTAATTATTTTCTCTTTTGCAACTACAATATGTGTTTTTTTTCTTAATAGTTAGAATAATGTTTTAGGTATGGCAAAGTCATGTACGCACGATCTAGTAAAAAGGGTCGCGTTCTCTGCATCCAAATTCCAATGTTTCCTCCTACTTTTTTCAATAGTGACAAAGACCCACACATGACCCTATTTTATTAGTACTTTACCTACGTAATTATTTCTCTATTTTGGCATAAAAAATTATATTTATAGTTATAGAGTGTGTAAGTACTGTACATTCCTTCAAATACCATGCATTCCTTTAAAAAAATTGAATAAATATAAGATTCACGTAAAAAAATTAATTTTTTAAGAGTAGATTCTTCTATTTTTCAAAATGAGTACACAACACTTATAAAATCCACGACTGTATCACACATTACACAATAAATAATAATGTTTCACTTTTGCAGACTTTGAATGGGGCGAGACCCAGATAATTTATATACCTAAAAGCACTGGCATTGGCTTAGTCAAATGCTAGTTCATCTTTCAAATTTGAAAAAATAGAGATAAAATCATTTGTATTATAATAGTCAAATATTGTGGCTTCAACTATTAGCTACGGTATTTCTAAGTGTTTTTTCATATTCGAAGATGTACTATTCATCTTCAAAGGTAATATTGTATTCTAAAATATCTAACCCAACTACTTTAGTATTTTCCACATTTAATTCTAAAATATGTTTGTTGGATAATTAGGTTGAGGAAAAAAATTAGTTGAGAAATAATAATTTAAGTAAAAATGAAATTATTAATTAACATATAGTTAGTGTAGGAAAAAAATTGAAAATAATATTATTAAAAATTAATATTATATTATTATTTTGACTAATCCAATATTGGGTTATGACTTGAATGGTTTTGAATTTATGAAAAATATATACTTTTAGCTAAATTTGGAGAGGATTTTGATGAAACCAATGTTAATGCTCTAAATACTCACTTACCCCTGTGCCAACCAACCCTGATTCAAGAAAGAGAAAAAATGTAATCTCTTTCATAGCTTAAAGCTTTATATATATATATATATATATATATATATATATATATATATGCTTGATAACATTTTTAGGGTCTATTTGAGAACATAATTACTTTTAGACTATTTTATTATTCACAAACAGTTTATTATTGGATACTCGTAACAATCCAATACTTGTATACTTCTATTTATATCAATCAAATATACACAAAGTAGTAAGCTACTGCATCCCTCTTCAGCATTATTTTGTTAAATCTCACATGGTACTAGAGACCTTCTTAGGTTAAAACTTCTTTCGATTCAACTATGTCTTCCGCAGATGCAATCCCCATCACCACTCCAATTACTGCACAAAATTTAGCCCTACTCATCTCAATAAAACTTGATCACACCAATTATCTTCTTAAGGTATCACAACTCACACCCGTACTTCGCAACCTTGATTTGTTTGGCATTGTTGATGGATCTGAATCTTGTCCTCCCAAGTTTGTATTTGATTATGAGGGCAAGGAGACCACAACTATCAATTCAGGCTTTGCCTTATGACAACAGAAGGACCAGTATCTTCTAAGCTGGCTGAATGCGACTTTGTCTGAGACTGTTTTATCCTCTATCTATGGTCTTACTACTTTGAAGCAAGTCTGGATTCTCATTGCCTCACGGTTTACCTCTCAATCTAAGTCTAGAGTGGTTCATCTAAAATGGCAACTACAATCTTTGCGCTAAGGAACACAAACCTGCAACTCATTCCTACATATTGCCAAGTCATTGGCTGATCAATTGGCTATTGTTGGAAAGCCAGTTGATGACGATGACTTGATATCCTACTTGATCAATGGCTTAAATCCCTCTTTTCATGCATTGTTTACTTCTTATTCTTTTGCAACTCGTCAAAAGAGAGTGACTTCACTCTCTTTTGATGAATTTTAGACAGAGTTGCTCAACTATGAAATGATGATCAACAACCACAATTCTACCCAATACTCAGGTGGCTTTTCTTTATATTCTCAACAATAGAAATATAACTCCAACTCAAATAGAAGAAATTCATCCGGTGGCTCATTTAAGCAAAGTCAGCATGATGGGCACCAACATGGACCTAGTCTTAAATATCAGTCTAGATTCTCCTTCCATTGACTTGATTTTTAGCTTTCTTGGGTGAGTTTTCAAATTGATTGTGGGTTCAAGGGATTCTATTCCCACGGGTTCATATCACAGTACCCTTCCACTCAAAAGAAAATTGACACATAGAGAGTATCTCGATCTGAATCTTCCTCATTCTCCAATCAAAATAGACCCCAATGTCAAATATGTGGCAAGCTGGGCCACCAAGCTCTTAACTGCAACCACATGATGGATTTTGTATACAAGGGTTGCCATCCTCCAACTCAACTTGTTGTCATGGTTGCTACCAGCCAAGATGTTGTTCCTGATAATCAAACTTGGCTAGCTGACAGTGGTGCCAGTAATCATATTACTACTGACTTAAGTAATCTTCATATCAGTGAACCTTACCAAGGTGAAAATGAAGTTGCAATAGGTAATGGCTTAGGTTTGCACATCTCACACACTGGTTCCACACATATTAAATTACATTCTTTACCCTTGCACTTGAACAATATCCTACACTGTCCCACTGCTTCAACAAACCTCCTTTCAATTCAAAGATTTTGTAGAGACCATAGGTGCTGGTTTAAACTCACTGTTGATTACTTTGTTGTGAAGGACAACCTCACGGGGTTAATTCTTTTACAAGGTCCAAGTAAAGATGGACTCTACCCTATTCATCTTGCCACATCTCTCAATAAAGCAGCAAACAATAAAGCTCATGCCTTTACAGCTCAACTTGGTGTTGCAACAGATCTCTCCACTTGGCATCTTTGTTTGGCTCATCAATCATCTCAAGTAGTCAATTTCTTAAAGTCTAAGAGTCAAATTCTTGTAAAAGGTCATTCTCACAGTGGCTCCATTTGTGAACTCCGTCAATTGGCAAAAAGTAAAAAGTTATCCTTTCCTATTTCCACTCGATTGTCTCATTGTCCTCTTGAAATAATACATAGTGATTTGTGGTGTTCTCTGATTCCTTCCATTAGTGGATGTCGTTACTATATCATATTTATTGATGATTACTCTAGTTTTCATGGCTCTATCCATTACATGCTAAGTCAGAAGCATTTTCTTGCTTTTTTAAATTCAAATGCTATGCTGAGAACCTACTCAATAAGAAAATCAAATGTCTACAATTTGATGGAGCTGGTGAATTCACCTCTCATTAGTTTCAAGATTTTCTTCAAACCAATGGTATAATCTCCAATATTTCATGCCCACATACTCCTCAGCACAATGGTGTTGCTAAAAGGAAACGTAGACTTGTGACTGAAACTGGTCTCTTCTAACCTATTGAGTTGAAGCTTTCAATACTGCAGCTTTTCTTATTACCAGGCTTCCTACATCAATACTAAAATACATGACTCCATTTCAACTCTTGTGAAGCAAACGTCCTTATTACTCTTTTATCAAAGTTTTTGAGTGTACATGCTACCCCTTACTCAGACCCTACAATCATCACATGCTTCTTTATCAATCCAAAAGTACATATTTCTTGGATACAATTCCAATCATAAGGGGTATCGATGTCTTGACCATACCACAAATCGAGTTTATTTGAGTTAACATGTGTCATCTTTAATGAAGCTCAGTTTCCAGCCAGCTCCACAGTTCCATCTTTATCTAAGCCCAATGAGAAGCATACTGCCCTAATGCAGGGAACTTCCTCACCAATATCATCAGCAGTGATCCAGGTACCTTCTCTATCCCCTTCTACTTTATCTTCATTACCCTCTAATGACACTTTTTCACCAATGGAAACTACTAATACTACTCCCACTTCCTCTCCTAGTTCTAGTGATAACATACTTGAGAATCCACCCCCATTGCCAAATCATTCACTTGCATCCACCCACCCTCCTACAATAGATTCACCAAACACCCATCCCATGCTCACACATTCTGAAACAGGAACCTCTCAGTCCAAGGCCTTCTCTAACTTTCACCTTTACTATTCCACCAAATAACCTCTGTGTGCACTCACCTCACATGTCATACCTACTGCACATTCTACCTTTCACCAAGCAGTGAAGGTTTCTGCATGGTGTGCTGCCATGAGAGAAAAATTTCAGGCTCTACAGGCTAATGGTACATGGTCACTATGTCCAAGGCCAAACAACCGCAATGTGATTCGAAATAAGTGGGTCTATATGGTCAAGCAAAAGGCAGATGGATCAGTTGAAAGACTTAAGGCTCGGCTTGTCGCCAAAGGCTTCCAGCAATTAGATAGGTTGGACTATTTCGAGACCTTTAGCCCAGTCATCAAGCCTTCCACCATCATAATTATCTTGGCACTTGCTATTCACCACAACTGGCACCTCAGGCAGTTAGATGTATCAAACGCCTTCTTACATGGGACCTTGGAAGAGGAAGTCTTTATGGAACGACCACCTAGTTTCATTGATGCATCATTTCCCAATTATGTGTGTAAACTACATAAGTCTATTTATGGCTTAAAACAGGCACCTAGAGCCTAGTTTCATCACCTCTCTCTGAACTTACTCCAACTTGGTTTCTATGAATCCCAACTACTCTTTGTTCAATTACCACAGTCCTGGAGTGCATATTTTTATACTTATTTATGTGGATGATTATGAATCTTATTTCTTGCTTAAAGAAAGACTTTGCTATGAAAGATTTGGGATCACTCCATTACTTTCTAGGCATTCAAGTCACTAGGGATCAGTCGGGTCTTTATTTATCACAATCCAAATACATTTCAGATGTGCTACACAAGGCCAAGATGGCTAGTGCTAAACCCTGCTCTACTCCTTTAGCCACAGGTACCAAGCTTTTATAAACCACAAGTAACCCTCTACAAGATGTCACCAGCTACAGACAAGTTGTGGGTGCTCTTCAGTATTGTACACTCACACGTTCTGAGCTACATTTGTGGTTAATCAACTCTGTCAATTCATGCATGCACCCACTTCTCTTCACTGTTTTGCAGCAAAGTATGTGTTGCGCTACTTAAAGGGCACTCTTCATCACAGCCTTCACTTTGCATAAGGATCCCTACAACTTCATGCCTTCAACGACTTTGATTGGGCAGGTGATATGATCGACCGTCATTCAATAAAAGGTTATGCAATGTTTCTTGGTCCTTGCCTAGTGTCTTGGAGTGCCAAAAAACAGCATATCGTCTCCCACTTTAGTACAGAATCGGAGTACCTTGCCATGGCCTTTGCAATAGCAGAACTCTACTGGATTCACATGCTTCTCGCTAATCTCCAAGTTCCACTCAACTCTCCTCCTATTCTCTGGTGTGACAACCTTGGAGCCCTCTCTCTTGTAGCAAATCTAATTTTTCATGCAAGAACAAAACACATTGAAGTGGACCACTTCATTCGTGAGAAGGACATCATTCTTAGATATGTGTCCACTTATGTTCAATTGGCCAACATATTCACCAAAGGCCTTACTTCCTCACGCCTCCTCTATCTTAGGGACAAGCTTCAGTCCGTGAACTCCCTATCAACTTGAAGGAGATGTTAAGACAGTAATCCTAACAGATCACGCAGCAACAAAAGATGTAGTTAGATCCTGCTCCAGTGTCAGTTACAAAAGATGAACACAGATCTGATGATAAGGATAGAGGCTAGTTGTTATCAAGATAACTCCTTACCTTATATTAGGATCAATCTAATACTTGTATCTGTAGATATAAGATTTATGTAACCACTATAACACTCCAATACTTGTATACTTCTATTTATATCAATCAAATATAAACAAAGCAGTAAGCTACTGCATTCATCTTCAGCATTATTTTGTTAAATCTTACAAATAGTACATTCCATGCATGCTTGATTGGCAAATCTATGTTATATTTGAAATTATATGAAACATCCAACTTCTTTTTTTTCGATGGAGAAAACAAGAAACATGAGGTTTGATAAATAAGCATGAATTAAGTTAGAGCTCTAAGGAAATAGAATTGCTTATTACAATTAAATATAGATATCCTTTATTTGATCAATATTATATCGAAAAGCATATATATATATATATATATATATATATATATATATATATATAATAAATCATTAATACAATATATATAGATATAATTAGACTCAGATATACCCATATTTAAAATTTTGGGTTTGGGTATACAAAAAGAAATGAAGTAATTACAAATCAAAGGGAAAATGCAACCACGGTGATGGTGATCCTCAGCCACGAGTCTCCAAATTCTAATGCTACTTTCCTTTCACATGGTTGCTATTGCGCAACGTAGTGATTCCGCAGGCCACCACACGAAGACGGTCCCACAAACTAGAGAGTAATATCCCTCAACGAATAACAAAATCCCACGTGTCATAAATTCCATCCATAATTCTCATCAAAATATCTTCTCGTCCACTCCCAAATGGCCACGCAGCGCAACAGCCCTCCCAAAGTGCAGAATCTCTGCTCCTCTGCAAGCCACGTTAACGAACTTCTCAAACCCTCCATATTCCTTCCACTTGTTTACCTCATCCACCGTCGATTCCTGAGCTCCAAGTCTCCGCTGTTCATTTTTCAACAGACGTTTTTTTTTGTGGTCGCCATAATTCACGTCCTTAATTACGAGTTTCATACATAAACTCTCACACTTTTCCTCATTCTAGAGATCTGAAACCGGAAAACCTTTTCTTAACTCGACAACTCGGATCGGGCAGTGTCTCGTCCAGGTGCGTAGGTCTGGTATTTCTGCATTGAATTCCCTATCCTTGTTTCTATTTCTCTTACGCTAAAAGTTTATATCATCAGTTGTGTGTATCTTTCTATACAATTTTGATCATCTTTTACACCAAGAATAGGCCGTAACATTTTTCAAATGATTTTGAACACAAGAAACCCTCGATCACTAATGCAGCTACTGGAGGTTTCCTTCAAAATATTTGAGAAGTATAACGTCGCAAATGAAAAGAAAAGGTGTCCTGATTAGGGTTGGATGTAAAAGCTTTTGATTATTTGAGAAGTGTAATCATGGAGTTTGAGGGTGTGTAGAATAATTGTTTGATCAATAAACATCGAATTCCTTAATGGACTTTTAACTAGTACTTCTTCCTTCTTGAGTTTATATTTATCATAACTGCATGCTTTTGGTTTGTAGAGATTCAAATTTGAAAACTGGGTTCGTTAGAATCAGACTATTTGGATTACTTGCTAGTTAGTGCTAAATTTGGGTTTGAAACTTCATAAAACATGACCTTGATTAGACTGTAATCAAAGAATATTGAGACTGGTTTGCTGATACAATCTGCAAGTATAGGGTCTTGGAATCACATGTACAAAAGAAGTGGCAGTTGGGGGTCACAGAACTGATATTCTGAGTTTTAATGCACATTTGTATGGAGGAGCTGTTAGCTTCCTGAATTTGTTGGTATTACTTGTGATTAAATCATGAATTGTCCCAAAAACTTAAACCAATGGAAAGACGTAAACTTATTCATTTAATTTTTGTGCAACAAATCCCAAGGGGTTGGCCCAAGTGGTGAAGACCTTGGTCTTGGGGTATCACTCCTTTCAAGGTCCAAGGTTCAACACCTCATGGATGCAACCAATCCTTTGGGGTCACATCCCGTGGTGAAAAGTCAGTGATTTAACCAGTTTTGTATAAGGAAACTTTTGAATGTGCAGTGCACGGGACCGGGATTTACTCTGCTGGGGTGGGTCCGAAAGGCCCTGCCATGGAGAAGTTCCCAACATAAAATAAATAAATAAATATGTGCTAACACTACCATTAATTTTAATGATTCACTAAATTAGTGCTATGTTGTTAGGACATAAATGAACTTGGAATACATGTTTCTTTGTACTTGCAGGATCTGGGCAGTAAGGAAGCACTCAATTCATCATTTCAAGCTTTGCTTAGGCAACTTGGCATGGGAGTTGTGACTGTTTCATGCTCAGCTTCACGAACTCCGGTTGGATTGGGCACGAAATTCTCAGCTCAAAGGTCTACATTGAAAAGACCCTTGATTGTAGCATTCAAAGCAGATAAATCCAATACCACTGCGTTGGTTACATCCCAGGAGCAAATCCCTCTGCCCATAGAAACAGGTAAGGATCACCAAAAGAGACTAGGAAAAGCTAACAAAAAATTGAGAAGAGTGAAAGCTGTGCTCACAGATGAAGCTTCTCCGTGTGCCTTGGAAGTGGATTACAATGAAGCCGCCGCCAAGCTCGAAAATTTATACAAGCTCACTCCAGCAGCTGATGCTTCTAATGAGGAAAATATAGATGGCATGGTGAGGAAAATACGGGGAAGGAGGAGAAAGATTACTGAAGTTGATGAAAAGCTGGTGGAGAAGAAAGCCAGTGATAATGTGATCAAGAACCAAACGGATAAGGTTAAAAGATTGAGTCTTGATAAGAGGATTGCATTGAAAAAGAATAAGCAAGATGAAGTAGTTGCTCCAAAACGAAAGAGAAAAGATAGCAAGGATGAAAGTGCGAAGATTGAAAAGTTAGTGAGGGAGTACTCGGCTTCAACTGATTTGGTTAGCTTGGACTGGAAAAAGATGAAGATACCTCCAGTTCTTCCTTCTTCAGAGCATGCTTGGTTGTTCAAGCTGATGCAACCCATGAAGGTGGGCCTTCTAATTCCAGTTTGGAAACTACAATTTCCCATTGAATTTCTATTTGTTATTTTCTTGAGATCAAAACGTGTGATCTTAAGTGTTTTTTGAAGTTAGGCACTCCTTCAAGTGAAAGAGAACTTGCAAAAAGATTTGGGGAAAGAACCAACAGAAGGTGAATTAGCTGAAGCAACGGACATAAAGGCAGTTCAAATACGAAAACTCATAGAGGTTGGTCGAGCGGCAAGAAATAAGCTCATTAAGGTAGTATTCTTTTGGCCTTTTTCCCCCACTTCTGTTGTTTATGCGGAATTATTCCAAAATGTTTCTTTGAACTGGTGCAGTAGTGAGATGTGTTATAAGTATGTTTAACGGAGTCCACCATGCAGTAAGACGCAAATAGTTCATGTAATTCAGGCTCCTTTTCTGGCAACAAAATAGACTTGTCTTCTCATCTTCATTTAAGCAATATTCTAGAAATATTCTCGAGGATAGAAAATGATATGAGAAAATGCAAATTCAAAGAAAGTCTGTAAAGAAGCGAGAGAGAGCGTCTGAAGTTGGCATATATCCTTCTAGGATCAAGTTGACTTCAGTTTGTGGTGCATATAGAATGTAATGGGATTATTCTGGGAGTCACACTTGTAACATTTTTGAATTCCAGGCCTAGTGAAATCAGCTACAATAGGCACATTTTAATTTCTTTGTGATGATATGAAGAATGCATTGCATGTTAGCTAATTAAAGCCTCTGTCCTCCTCTGTTCTCTTTTCTCTATGTTACCTATGGCTTCTGTATTTGATCAATATATGAGGTTGAATTAACACATAATGCTTGCTTGAACTGCAGCACAATCTGCGTCTCATTTTGTTTGTAATCAACAAGTATTTTCAAGATTTCTCGAATGGCCCAAAATTCCAAGACCTTTGTCAGGCTGGAGTGAAGGGACTTATTACAGCCGTCGATCGTTTTGAACCAAAAAGGAAATTCCGGCTCTCCACATATGGTCTTTTTTGGATCAGGCATGCCATTATACGCTCCATGACACTCTCCAGCTTTACACGTGTTTCGTTTGGCCTTGAATCGGTATGCATTCTTCCTTCCAAGCTTTCTACTCTTCTTTTTAGCTTAGTGATACACGCATCTTGTAATAGTAGTCTGAGCTAGATTGAAAGAACCTTTCGGCCTTCTGATTGTGTTAGGATCATCATGGTTAGTTTTGATGGATCTGTTTTAACTTTGACGCTTAAATATATGCAGGTTAGAGTCGAAATTCAGCGAGCCAAACTTGAGTTGTCGTTTGAGCTTCATAGATTACCAACAGAGGATGAGATAATAAAAAAAGTTGGGATCTCCCCTGAGAGGTATCGTGAAGTTATGAGAGCCTCGAAACCTGTTGTTTCTCTCCATTTAAGGCATCCAACCACACAAGAAGAGTACATTAATGGGATTACTGATGTTGATGGTTGTGGAGGTGATAACTGGAGGCAACATGCTCTTCTCAGGCTTGCCCTTGATGATGTGGTAATTATTAATCGCTCATCCTCCCCAACCTTGCATTTCGTACTGCATACATAGCTTACTCACTTTTTTTTCTTTTTTATTTCTATAGAATTTTCATTTGGATTGTTGAATTTCTTCACCAACTATTTTTCTATTCTGTTTCATGCAAAACATGAGACCTGCTTGTGTTTCCATCATATTATCCACATTCCACCCTCTTTTTTTTTTTGTTCTCCTTTTTCCCATTTCTGCATATTTCTGCATGAGCTATGATCTACTCATAATATTATTCCCCAAGATGATGAGAATGCGAAATCCTTCCTGATCTCTGTTGGTTTCCAGCTAGATAATGGAATCAGACCTTCAGAGTTTTTTTATTATGTTTTCCTTTTCCAAGAACTTGCGATCAAATTGATGTACTCAGGGTATAAATGATAAAAAAAATGGAATTTATTTCTGTTTTTCTGCAGCTTGATTCTCTGAAGCCGAAGGAGAGCTTAGTAATAAGACAAAGATTCGGACTTGATGGTAAAGGAGATAGAACATTGGGAGAGATTGCGGGAAACTTAAGTATTTCGAGAGAAATGGTTCGGAAGCATGAAGTTAAGGCTCTCATGAAGCTCAAGCATCCAGCTCGAGTGGATTATCTTCGCCAACACTTAGTATGAACATATATAAAAATTACCGTCTCGTACATAACTCCTCCCTCTTAATGGTTTCTGATAACCAAATCCGGCTGTATACCAATGATCTGTATTATAGCGTTTTAAGTTTTAACCACCCAAAAAATAAAAAATAAAAAAAGAAGTTGAGAAAGGAGAAGATGAAGCTAGGCGAACATAGATCAAGTCCGATACTGTATGTGTAATTTAATTTTCAGACAAAACATTCCATATAGCCGTGTTATACGTGATATTTAATACCCTTTTTTTTTTTTTTCCATCATAGCAATGTACAGTGAGTGAATTTTTTCTGTTCTCCTAAGTATTTTACTCTGAAATTTTAGGATAGTCCCAAAGCTACACTTAAGAGGAGTGAGTGAATATGTGTTATATGCTAAATTATATAATTTAAAATAAAAATACTTTAGTTACCAAAAATTTTATAAAAATAAATCTATAAATTGTCGTGTTTTGATATGATTATAAGTTAGATTGTAAAATTATTTTTATTGTAAAATAAATCTAACATATATATCATATGATGATACGTTAGTTTTTAAAACGTCTTTGGATCAATATATCCATACAATCCGTCATAAAATAGAAATCTAGTATATGTTTGCTAGGCCAAGCTCCTATGATGGGAGATCTAGCAAATGTAATACTGCAAATCTTCAACCAAACGTCTAGTGGGATGTCATGTGAAATATTTGTTAAAGGCAAGTACAATATTGTGTTAATATTTATAAGAGTAATGTTTACATCACACTACCATATCACTTTTATCCCATTATGTAAGATGTACTGGTACATTTATTATCATTATATGATAAAAAATTATCCAATAAAAGATCATCCAATTGTGATAATATGCCACATTTTACATAGTGAGATGATAGTGTGGTGTATAAAATTTTTCTATTTCTAAACCTGGTATGTGATACAACACACTATAACAAATACACTATAAAATTCTTTTCCCATAAATTTTAATCGTGGGGAGCTAGTGAAATAAAATTGGTGATATAAAATATTTTTCTCCACCAAAAACCCAACTTGTAGGAAATACCTACATTTTTCCACAAGATTAATCGCGAAAAAAATATTATTTCAGCATAGAAAATATGATTGCTTTTAGTTTTAAATCGTGGGAAAAAAGTATTTGTGTCAAAAATGCTTAGTGACAAATACTATTTCTAGCAAAAACATTTTGTCGGTAATATTTATTTGCGAATAACTCTAATCGCTGCTAAAAGATTTCAGAAAAACAAAATTGTTAAAGCAATAAAATGAGACTGAACAAAAAATAATGAAACGAAATGATCTAATATAAGCTAATATATATATATATATATATATATATACAAACCCTGGATATCCAAAGAACATTTATAACATCATGTACACCAGCAAAAACACTTTTTAGACAATAACATCCTAATAAGATAATCATAATAACAAAAAGCGTACAACTGACTAAGACTAAGCATTTACAAAACCATATAGACATGACTTTACGTAGGATGCAACATCAGCTTACCCTGTTCAAAAAATTAATAGAGATGGACGGCACAGTCAAATAGCTCCTTCAAATAACCCATTATATAATCTTTCTAGGAGAACAATGGACAAAATCTATTTCAGCTTGGTCTTTGTAGTTTAATCAATCCACACTAAAGCTAGAGAAAGAAGGGAATAACCCTACAAATAATAAACTCCAACTTTATTCCTTATAACTTATTCTAGTGCCAACCAGACAGGATTAAAAAAAATTATTCATTTAAAAATAAATGTTACAAAGTCAACAAAATCAAGAAAAAGGAGGATGTAATACTAGACAAACTCTAGCTGGAATCTATGCTATCTTTAAACCATGAATAATGCTATATACAATCGTGGAGTGCGTAAGTGTCATGCAGTCGTTTTGAAAAAAAGTTGAGTCCACTATTAAAAATGATTTTTTTTTCATGTGAATCCCGTACTTATTCACTTTTTTCAAAGTGATTTCGAGACGCTTACATATTCACGACTGCAACTATCATTTCTCTTATACCACACCCTATCATATATTTATATAAGAGACTCTAGTTGAATCATCACACATAGCAAAAACGTCATTAGATAACCAGAGAGCATTTTTACATGTAGATAGTCTACACATTATGAACCAAAACCTAGTCAAGCTGAAAATTCTTACAAGTGAATGTAAAAGATACATATTCATGGCTTTTACTACCCTTTCTTGCAACTAGATAAGAATGCACCAAAATAAAACCACATCGGTCAAAATTTAAAAAGAAAAAGTTCAAAAACCTTTAAGGCTAACCCAAATAAAAATGTCACAAATAAATGCAATAGTAGTTAGTTAGCCAGATGTTTTGAACATAACTGGATGCAAGAATGCCAGTTATGTGGTATGTGGTTTAAGAGATAGAGTCACATAGTAAACCTTTATGTGGTTTAAGAGATAGAGTCACATAGATACATAACTGGCCAGTTATCTCTTAAACCTTTATGGGTGCAAGAAACGTGTTGTATACTGAGTCACATAGTAAGTGTACAGTTTACCTTTAAAATGAATCAAAGTATTAATAATTATTTGCATAAACTCACATCAACGGTGCGATATATTAGTGTGTCAATAAAGAGGTTTTTGAAAGAGTGCTGGCTGCCGCAACAAACAACTCTCTGCTTATCAATTTTAGGTATGAGTTGGAAGATGTCTTCAAGAAATTAGAAAAGTGTACGTAGAAAGAGAAAACAGCTTGAAATATATATAATTATTAGGTCAGGTGGGTCACAAATGTCTTGCATGTACAAGTAGGCCGTAGGTGCAAGCTTCATGCGCGCCTCACATGCATGCATGCATAAACCCTGTTAATTAGATCAGTCTATAACATTTATATATATGCCTTTCCATACACATTACTACTACTCCACAAGTTTTAGAAATATTTTTTGCTGCGAAACGCCAATGATGAATGCAGCTCCTGAGATAAAAAGCCTCCAAAAACTGAGAGATCAGAGCTTTCGGTAAAAACTTCAGCAAAACACCATCTCTCGGTGAGAATTTTGCTCTCTTAATTAATAGTAGCTTTTTGTTATCATCCCAATTCTCATCTAATGCTATTCATCATCCAAATTCTCATCATCCCATGATGTGACATTGGAGTCTATTTATTATATTTTACTTATGAACCTATCATCTAATAACACATCATGGAATGATGAGAAAATGAATGATAAATAGATTTTTTCTTTAAATAATATATATTGTTGTCAGTATAAATATTTTGGGTAACATTAAATGAACAACAAATAATATAGGACTCACTTCATATGTTGCTGTTTGCTTCACTTAAGACTCAAGTTTGGGCAAGAACTTGATGAGACTAGCTTTGATGCTTCTTTCTAGACCAACTTTTGAATAAATTGTCCTCTTTTAACTTTTGCATTTTAGGCATGAGAAATGCTTTAACCAACAAGGAGTTTTACAAAAATAAACTCACAAATAGACGTGACTTGATGTGGTACTTTAAATTGTAAAATTATTTTTATTGGCGTGGCATTTTAATGTATTACGCTTTTATCAGTTTGTGAATTTACTTTTATAAAATCTTTTTGTAACCGTAACACTACTCAATAGGTGGCATAATATCCTACCCCACTTATCCCACAATATTAGGCTTATCACTTATCCCACAATATAAGGCTCATCGACATATGCCCCAACATCCATCCACTTGAAGAGCAAACATTGGTGTTATTCATAATGCTAACTAGACTCTTCATGAAAATTTGTTGTACCAGATGAGCATCTTTTGAGCTTTTAACAAGAAGAGAGTCAGATATTGAGATTGCCTGTTTTAGGGTTGATGTGACCAATCATCAAAAGGAACGTTCTGATACTCATTAAACCATGTTGGGAACTATATATTAATGTTACAAACATTCACATCAAAGTTATTTACTCTATGCTTTACAACAACAGAATGCACTTGGTATGTTTCTTTAGCTGGGAACATATTAATATTCTTTATGCTCACATATCATTCAGCTTGAAAACACCAAGAATATTACATCTATAATCACCAATCAATTTCTAGGTAACAGAATTTCATACACTTGGCCCAACTAACAATTGTGCAATCTGAGCAGTACGTAATGAATTGTCCATATCAACAAGCGGGAATTGACTCCACCGACCAAATTTTTACCTGGGCGACAAATCAGGGTCGAAACATCATTCATCACAAATGTACTCATTTTTTTCTCAAAATCCTGTTAAATTACAATGCCATAGTAATGGTAGTATTTTGTACACAGTCACAAATTTAATACAAAAGACTCGCTTCTCTCAATCTTTTCTCTTCAACCAAATAAAGTAAATAATTCCATATCCTATCATTCTTATCGAACATAAGGATGTGCAAAGACACTTGCAAATGCACATATGAATGTGCCAACATCAAGAAGAATGAACAAACCAACGAGGCATTCATAAAAATATGTGGGAGCCTTTTTTCCATTATATATATCAGCTTATGTTGATCATAAACAAAGACTTGATGGTGATCATAAACTAAGGAGGCATTTTATATGAATGTGCAAAGACACTTGCAAATGCACATATTCTCTTTTTATCTGTCTCACCATATATGAAGAGTGCTAAAGTCAACAAAGCAGTCTTCAGTTATCGTTCAGAGTCTTGTTGCTGGGACCAGTTCTCATCTCAGGAACATCTTTCCCGGCCAGGCTAAATATGGGAGAGAGGTTACGCTTGGCAGTAGGAGTCATGGGTATTTTCCTCTTTGTTTATTTTCGCAGCTCCCAAGCACTATTGATGAACAAATATCACAAAAAACTTCACTTAATATTCCTATTTACATGGTGTTTATTGCAGGGAATGCTGCTTCTTTGTTACTCTACACGGCTCCCATGTAATGTTAACATTCTAATTTACTGCCTAGCCGACTTCATCTTATTCGAGTCCAGTGAGCAATACTGGAAAGATTGAATCATTTGACCATTTTAATCAACTTTTTTTACCATGATTTTCTTTATATTTCAGATTAAGTTTTTCAACAGTCATAAGGAAGAAAAGCACGGAGGGGTATTCTTGTGTTCCTTATGTTATTGCACTATTAAACTGCCTCCTCTATACTTGGTATGGATTGCCAGTTGTAAGCAATAGGTGGGAAAACTTTCCAGTAATTTCCATCAATGGCCTAGGGATCCTTCTAGAACTCTCCTTCATAGTCATATACTTATGGTTCACTTCAGCTAGAGGAAAGGCAAGTTTCACATTTCACATTTAATAGCATAGCTTTGCCCGCATACATGATATATTACAGTTTACCATGCTAACACGGGATATATAATTCTGCTCTGAACGTATGTATGGGCAGAGTGCCTTATTTATATGTTCCAGCATACTGATTTTTATTTTTATTTTTAAAACATGGGTTTTCTCTGTTGCTACATTAAGATACAGCAGACATGCATGCACAACTACATGAGGAGAATATTGATGTATAAATATCATGAGGGTGCAGATGAAGGTAGCTGTGACAGTGACACCTGTTATCATAGTCTTCTGCACCACTTCAATCATCTCAGCTTTTTCTTTCCATGACCACCATCATCGAAAGCTATTTGTTGGGAGTGTAGGACTGGTAGCCTCTGTAGCAATGTACGGTTCTCCACTGGTGGTAGTGGTGAGTCCTCGTTTCTCATAATTTCATGAAAATGTTCTCTGGAGCAACCTAAATGGCAACAGAAAATGTAGAAACTTTTTTTATTTGTTTCAAATCCATTCAAGACGTCACATGTATACATGCCACTTCATTCTAAGTTCATATCTCCTGTTAAGGTTTCTATTCTTGGGCATAGCATTTTGTTGTCACTGTCAGCATATAACTTTAGTTTTTAATTGCAGAAGCAAGTCATACTTACAAGGAGCGTGGAGTTCATGCCGTTCTACTTATCTTTTTTCTCATTTCTTGCTAGTTCACTTTGGATGGCTTATGGACTATTGAGTCATGATCTGTTTCTCGCGGTTTGTATCATAATTGAGCTCTAGGTCTGTTGTGATGTATATATTTCATAACTTCCATATTTTTGAAATCTGCAGGCCCCAAATCTGGTTGGTAGTCCTTTAGGTATCCTTCAACTCATGCTCTACTGCAAGTACAGGAAACAAGGAATTATGGAAGAACCTAACAAATGGGATTTGGAAAAGAATGATGAGAGATCCAAACAGCTTCAGCTTACAATTGATGAGAGTTTGAATGGAAAAATTTAGAAAAACCAACTGTGATCTTATTAGGTTCAAAACATGCATCAATGCATGCATGCATATGTGCATACTTGTGTATCTAAGGCATGCACATATATATTTTGCCATTTCAGCAATGTTTTGTGTCATTCCAAGGGGTTGGTTTGTGACTGGCAGTACTTAATTTCACAAAGCAATAAATTTCAATGAACCTGGAAAGAAGAGAAACAGCCTCAGCTCTAGAAGGGAATCTTTGTTGTGGTGCAATTCTTACGAGACATGAAGCATGCTAATTGAGCAATGTCATTAAAATTTAAAAAAAAAAAAAAAAAAAAAAAAAAAAAAGAATGAGGGAAGAAAAAGAAACAGCATCTTGCACTGAGTGGCTCTGCTCAATCTTAAGTGTAAAACATAAAATAATGGCATACATAAATTCTTGAAATTAAACTATGCATGCAACAAAAACATTCAATTTATTGTTTCGGTAACAAATAAGCAAAAAGGGGAAAAAATGCACTACTTGGAAAATAAAACTCTATAAATTTCATGCCCATCTTCTGTCGTCCAAATGCCTCTTTACCAAGTCAATCTAATCACTTGTTTCTCCTACGAAACAAAACAAATTGGAAAAAGATAATGTTTTTTCCGGCTTATGTATCTACTCAGCCACCTAAGCTCAGTAGAACCCCCCCTATTACCTAGCAGCATCACTGTCCATGAAAAACCACCCTTTGTCAATAAAGGAACCAAAAAGAATCTCTTTAATGATTCATTAGAGCATTTATATAAGCTCTGGAAGGATAACTTCCTTTCTCTTCCTCAAACTAAACTTTTGGAGTTCCACTATTCACCTAGGGAAAGGAGAAAAGTGGCAAAGAGTCCTTTCTTCCATTTGGGGGGTGGGGGGGATTCTATGAAATAGTTTCTCTTACCTACTAGAAGCAGATTTTTGTTTGCCAAAAACACAAAACCAATAGCTAACTTGCATTGTCATTCGCATCATTATTAGGTATGAGAAAAGTAAAAGAAATGCTCTTTGGCTTTACATGGAACATAATTTTGAGAAGAATATATCCTTGGAGTCCATTCAGCATCAACCAAATGTCAGGCAGCTGTCATCATCCAACATGCATGATGATTGACCGCCATGCAATTGAAAAGTGAAAAAAAAGGACATACTGAAGGTTCCATTTGGAATATTCTGTCACCACGTGTATGGGCCAGCATTGAAGAATATGTAACACAAGTTAAGCCCATTCAAAAACATGTTCATAATGCTCAACTGCGGGAAAAAGAATATGACCATATTTGCAAACACAATCAGAACCATTTTAAACAGATTAAAGCCTATGCCTACCCAAGTCACTACATGCAGAGATTTGCTTCAGTGACCTTAACCCTAAACAAAACAATGTTTTTGGCAATGAACAAAAACACAGGATATTTCCCAGAACTGCATCTACCTATAGTATAGATGCAAAGAGATAATACTGTTATGATACACTGTAATAAATATGTGACTCATACATACGGAGGAAGATAACCTAAACCGATAATTTCAGATCAATTATTTTTTAACAACTCCATTTAATTTGTTAGCATACCAAAATCTGGACATAAAACCAAAGCCAAGAGGGTGTATGGAGAGGAAAAAAATTAACAAGAAAGAAAACTGAAACAACTGAAGTGAGATCTTCAATGAGTATGTTGCTTTAAAGTAAACAGCCTCCACTATTGGATTTTAGATGCTGCAAAGTTGTATAAATATCATGGCAATGAGGATGGGTTCTATCTTCTACAAAGAACACATGAACTCTGCTGTCCAGCTCAATCCAACTACAACCAGGAGCCTTTTTTATGCCTAAGCCCCTTAATCTCTTCCTCACACTTGACTTCTCCCCCCATTTCCCCAAAATAGAATATATGTTAGACAGAATAACATAAGCAGATATTGGCTTAGGATCCAAACTGAACACTTTCTCAGCCACTCTCCCACTCAACTCTATGTCCATCCACAACCAACAGGCACTCAGCAAAGCTCCCCAGACAACCCCATCTGGTTCAATAGGCATCTTTTTTATAAACTCCTGAGCTTCTTGCAGATGGCCTGAACGACCAAGAAGATCCACCATACATGCGTAGTGTTCTAAATCAGGGGTTACTCCGTAACATTTTTGCATTGAATGGAAAATTCGCATCCCTTCATCAACTAGACCAGCACGACCACACGCAGACAAAATCCCCACAAAGGTAGCTCCATTAGGAACAACTCCTTGCTTTAACATATCCTCAAATAGTAAAATTGCTTTGCAGCCAATTCCATGATGTGCAAACCCATTAATAAGAGCTGTCCAAGCTGCCACATTGGGTGAAGAGATGCCACTAAATGATTTTTGAGCATCGGGGATGCTCCCACATCTGGAGTACATATCTATAAGAGATGTTCCAACATAAGCATTTGATCCAAATGGTGTTTTGATCAGGTGGGCATGAAGTAATTGTCCTAGTTGAAGAGATCCAAGGCACGTACAAGCATGAAATAGAGTAGAGAATGTCGATCTAGTAGAGTATATTGATAATCTGTGCATGGTCACATATAGTTTGAAAGCCTCTTCATGGTGATGATTTTGAATATAACCCGACATCATTGAATTCCATGTCACTGGATTTCTTTCCCCTTTGGTTTCTTCAAACAGCCTCAAAGCTTTATCAAGTTCACCCTTCCTGGAATAAACAGAAATCATAGTATTCAAAGAAATTATAGTTTTTTGGGTCATTCTATTAAAAATCCTCTCTGATTCCTTGACTTGACCGCTCATTGCATAACCTTTAATCATCAAATTACATGAGATTGGATTCTTTTCAAGCAGTCCATTAAAAATCAGTTCAGCATCTTTAATCCTACCCATCAATATAAGTCCCCCAATAAGTGAATTGGAAGCATTTAAACAAGGATTTCCCATTCTATCATACACCATCTTGGCATCCTCAATAGCCTCGCAATCACAATACAATTCAATCAATGCACCACCAATCGAGTGATCAAACTCAAATCCATATTTTATCAAAAGTCCGTGGACAGTCCTCCCTCCACTTAGGCTACCCAATCTCCCACAAGCCCTTAAAACGCAATCCAAAGTAAACTCATTTGGCATTACCTCACAACTCCTTCTCATCCTCCTAAACAACTCCAAAGCCCTTTCACACCCATCCTCACTCCTCACAAATCCGGAAATCAATGTAGTCCATGCCACAACATCTCGGGATGGCATATTTTTAAAAACTTCCATAGCTTCACTCATTAAGTTACATTGCACATACCCTACAAGCATCAAACTCCACAGCAAGTCATTTTCATCACGAAACTCGTCAAACACCCTCTTAGCTCCTTCAATCTCAGTACAGCTCGCGTAGAAGTACAACAATGAGCTACCCACAAACTCAAATCTTTCAGACCTAGATTTCAAAACCAAACAATGAAGCTCTTTTCCCTCGTACACCAAACTCGAACGCGCGCACACACTTAGTATAGAGGAAAAAGTAGTCTCATTTAGCTTTATAGTGCCGTGGTGCATAATTGAAGTTAGTCTTAGGGCTTCATCGTATTTTCCCCATTTGGAGTAACCAGAAATCATGGTGTTCCACGACACAACAGTTCGTTCGGGCATCTCGTCAAACATTTTGCGTGCAATGTCAAGTTGCCCAATCTTGCAGAACTGAGCTATAGAAATGTTAGTGGAGACTATGAGATTACGGGTGGCTTGCAGAGGTTGATAAAGGGTTGTGAAGGGCTGGAAGATTTTCTTCCATTGACTGTGCTTCCAGGTTCCTAGAAAAGCTCGTCTCAGCAACATTCTGTTTTCCTGGAACCTGTTGGGCCGTTGGCTCGTGTCCCACTGTCCCCGAGAGAGAGGAATAAAACTTAAACGCACCGTTTCCCCCATTAAATATCAATGTTTGTGCCACACGACGCGAGCAGCCAAAAGCCAAATTTCATTTATTTCTCAACGAGTAATTCTATATATCTGCCTACACTCTCAATACACCATGCATTCAAATTTTTTTTTTTAACTCAATACACTAAGTATGTGATAAATAGTAGAGTGTGAAGAAGATTTTTTCTTTCTCAACATCAACTCATCTAAGAGCATCCCATCTTATTCCTCATACCACTATTATCACTAAATTATAGGAAAAAATTTAGGAAAAAAACTCAAAAATCCCCTCTCATCTCATTCCCTATTTTAGGATTTTGATTTAGGAAATGAACAGTGGTTTCCTAAATATAGGGAACCACTGTTCATCTCCTAAATCATTTTTTATTAATATTTTATTCAAATAAATAAAATAATTTTTTTTCAATCAACTACATTTTCTCTTATACTCATATTTATTATACTTTTAAATAATATTTTTAAAAATAATTTAAATAATTACTAAAATATAAAAATAATAATTTTAAAAATATTATTAAACCCTTAAAAAATAATTTAAATTTTTGTTTAAAATATTCACTATAATAATAGTTCAAAACATAAGAAAAAATATTAAGTAGTTAAGTTTGAAAATAGAAGTGAGAGAAAAAAATAATAAAGAAATAATAGAAGAATATTATTTTAATAGAATAGAGAAAGGATAGGGAATGAGATGTAGAAAGTTTTTTAAAAATGAGTAAAATTTAGGATAAAATTATAGGGAGTGTCCTTTTTAGCTAAAATTTAGAGAAAAATTTAGGAAATCGGATGTGAATGCTCTAAAGTGGGTTAAATTTTAAACCTAACCCATTATCTAAATATACAATTTATAAATTATTAAATATCATTCAATTTAAAAAAAATTTACACGTAAGAGCTATAATTTTTTTTAACTCAATATCTTTTTTATACGCGAGATCTACAATCTTTTTAACTTTTTATAAATATATTAATTCATTTTAATATCTAAACACATTTTAGGTGGGCTTACAAAATTCATTTTACAATCTCAACTCATTATTATTTATAAAGAACTTAATTCATCTCAAGTCAGATTAACATTTAAAAGAGTTATATTCTTTCCAATGTAAAAGGACTTATTAAGCATATATCCTGAAAATAAATATATATTGTGACTCTGAAATATGTTTATTAAATATATTTATTTATATATTTTTATTATTTTTTATTTTCATTAAAAAATTAATTATTAGTGAATTTAGATTTTTTTAATGATTAAAAATATTTTAAAAAAATTCATTTGTTTATATTTATAGACAACCCAAGTAGTCTTGAGTTAAAATTCGGGAAGAGTATTCTCTCTTTTTTCTCTCTAAAGGAAAATGAGGTGAAGTGGGGTCCACTAAGATTCTAATAGAATTTGGAGGTGGTTGTATGGTGGGGACGTCGCACTAGGCACTCAAACCAGGAAGGAAGGTGGTGGTTTTCTCTGAAGAACACGGCAGAGAGGTGGTTGTCTCGGTGGTGATACAGATGGAGGAACTGGAAAACAAATGGGAAAAGCTAAGATAATCGGAGGAAGAATCACTAAATATTGTTTTTGGGATGAAAATGTGGAAAATCTGAGTGGAAAGGAAGATCTTAGTTTAGTTGGGAAGGTTTGGGCAGAAAGAAATATAAACAAGTTCGTAGTCGAAATAACAATAGCTAAGATTTGGAGAATAAGTCAGAAAGCTACGTTTCAGGAGGTGGGGGATAATATTTTTGTAATGGTTTTTGCAAATCATGCAAATAAGAAACGTATACTGGAGGGAAGACCTTGGCTTTTTGACAACCAAGTGTTTGTGATAAAACTGTTTGATGGTCTCACCCCACTATCGAAAATGAACTTCAGGAAGGAATGCTTCTGGATACAGATGCATGAGTTGCCTTTAGCTTGCATGAACAAGGAAAGAGGAGAGATCATAGGGGGTACTATTGGCAGAGTAATGGAAGTGGATACACAAGAGGACGGTTGTGGATGGGGACCATATATGAGGGTGTTGACAGAAATTGAGTTGGAGAAGCCTTTGGCGAGAGGGAGATCTATTACTGTTAAAGGTAAGAAATACTGGTCTCACTTTAAGTATGAAAAACTACCTCATATATGCTTCAATTGTGGGTGTATACTACATGGAGGACAAGGCCGTTCAAGAAAGGGAGAGGGGGAGGATCAATTTGGGGCTTGGCTGAGGGCAATTATGAGAGGAAAAAAGAGAGAGGGAGAGAGAAATCATTTCAGTATCATTAAGAAACAGGCAGATTTTATAAGGAGAGATGGGGGGAGAAGAGAAAGGAAGGAGAAATAGTAAAGGAAGGGGTAGCAGTACAAGAGCCCGAAAGAGTAGAAGAGGTTTCAAAGGGAGGGCATGAAAAAAGGGGGGAGTATATGTGCGTGGGTGAGAAAGGAGGGCAGTTTCAAGAGGTGGGGGATGAAGAAAAGAGCAGTGTGGGGGTGGGAAGAGAGATGCAGGAGGAAGGGGGTGTGAAGGAGCCACATATTGGGAGGTATGTGAAAGGGGCCTGGAAGAGAAGAGCTAGAGAGAAGGGAAAGGTTAGTAACTTGACAGAGAAGGGAGTATTGAAAAAAAAAAAAGATTAAGAGATGAAGTTGAAGAAGAGGAAGGGGGGAAGTATTGTAAAAAAGCTAGAGCTAATAGTCATGGTGAGGTGCTCGAAAAGATGACTTTACAGGTGGTGGTTGCTAAACAACCCCACCAATCATCATGAAAACCTTAAGTTGGAACTGAAGGGCTTGGAAACCCTCAGACAGTTCAAGACCTTTACCATATGGTGAAGGACAAGAGGCCCAATGTAGTGTTTATTATGGAGACCAAATTAAGGAGTGGTAAGTGTGATAGGATCAAAAGAAGATTGCAATGTGAAGGTTGTTTTGTTGTTGAACCCATGGGGAGAAAGGGGGTTTAATGCTTCTGTGGGACTATTCAATGAAGGTTGAGATTCTGAATTATTCTCAAAGGCACATAAGTGCTTGGATTACAAATGAGGATGGTAATAAGGACAAATGGTTATTAACAGGTTTTTATGGGCAACCCGAGACATGTAAGAGAGAAGAATTCTGGTAACTATTGAGTTCTTTGAAACCAATTACCAGTTGTGGTTGGTGTGTGATGGGGGATTTCAACGAAATTTTGACCCAAGATGAAAAATGGGGAGGAAGACAAAGACCAGAGAAACAAATGGAAAGATTTAGAGAAGTGCTGGAGGGAGGTGGTTTGTTTGATCTAGGATGGAAATGGGACAAATTCACATGGCGTAATAAGCATGAGGATGAGACCTTTACCAAAGAAAGGTTAGACAGAGTAGTGGTGAATTCAGTTTGGAAGGAGATTTTCAATGAAAGGAAGGTGGAAGTGTTAGTAAACAGAAGCTCTGATCATAGACCCATTCTGCTTAATATGAATCGGCCAGTAACTCAAGTATGGAAGGTGAAGAGGATGTTTAGATATGAAGCTCAATGGGCCCTCGAGGAAGAGTGTAAGGAGGTGATCAAAAGGGTATGGTTCAGGGGTCAAGCAATTAGGGATGTTGCAAAGAGTATGAATAGAAGGTTGGGAGATGTTAAGAGAGCCTTACTGAGTTGGAATAAAAAGTTAATTGGGGAAAAGAGGGAGTCTATTAGAGAAAAAACTGAGAAGTTGAAAATGTTACAAGAAAATGAGGGTAGTCATAACATAAAAGACATTAAAAGAATACAAAGAGAGATTGGGGGGCTGCTTGAGAAAGAGGATTTAAAATGGAGACAAAGAGCAAAGCTGAACTGGTATCAGTTGGGCGACAGAAATACAAAGTTTTTTTTACAGTTGTGCTAATCAAAGAAGGAGGAAGAATTTTATTAAAGAATTGTTTGATGTAGAGGATAGAAGGCTATCAAGTCCATCTGAGGTGGAAGAGGAGTTTAACTCTTATTTTCAAAAGTTGTTTACTTCCTCAGGACCTACTAAGGTTGATATAGCTGAATATCTGAAAGATCTAGAACCTCGAGTAACAGCAAAGATGAATGAAGCATTGAGCAGGGTTTTCACAAGAGCTGAGGTTGAGGAAGCTCTACAAAATATGGCACCTTTGAAATCACCTGGTCCTGACGGGTTTGGAGCATGTTTTTATCAAAAACATTGGCATATTATTGGAGATGATGTGTGCAAAACTATCTTGACTTGGCTTAATGGTAACTCTTTAAACCATGTTGATAATTACCCTTATATTGCTCTCATACCTAAAGTGAAAGAGCCTAGATTAGCTAGTGACTTTAGGCCCATAAGCTTATGTAACGTTGCTTATAAGATTATGTCAAAAGTCCTAGCTAATAGGCTTTAAAAAGTTTTGAACAGTTTGGTCTCCCCCAATCAAAGTGCCTTCATTCCAGGGAGGTTGATCACAGATAACATTATGGTGGCATATGAGTTATTGCACACCATGAAGACTAGGAAGAAGGGTAGAGTTGGGAGTATGGCAATCAAGCTTGATATGTCAAAGGCCTATGATAGAATAGAATGGGATTACTTGGAGGAAGTCTTGATGAAGCTGGGATTGTGTAAGAAGTGGGTTGATCTGGTTATGAATTGTGTCAAAACAGTGAGTTACTCAGCACTAATTAATGGAAAACCAGGGAAAAGAATTTTTCCTCATAGAGGATTGAGACAAGGTGACCCTTTGTTTCCTTACTTTTTCATTCTCTGTGCGGAAGGTCTAAGCTCTCTACTTAACAACTTAGATGCTAAAGGAGAAACAAGGGGAGTAACAGTGGCAAGGGGAGGAATTCGAGTGAATTACTTGTTGTTTGCTGATGATTGCCTCTTGTTTGGAAGGGTAAAGGAGGAAGAATGGGTTAGAATTCAATATCTGCTAATGAGATATGAAAGGGCCTCTGGACAGTTTCTCAATAAAGACAAAACAACAATGTTTTTTAGCTCAAATTCAAGAGAGGCAGTCAAAGGGAGGATTAAAGAATTGGGAGGAGCAGTGATGAGAGGAAGCTTTGAAAAGTACTTAGGCTTACCACCTATGGTGGGAAGGTCTAAGTATAACACATTTAGAAGTATAAAAGAAAGGGTTTGGAAGAAAATCAATAATTGGAAAAATATCTTTTTGTCTGCAGCTGGAAAAGAAGTTTTGATTAAGGCAGTTCTTCAAGCCATTCCAACCTATACTATGAGTGTTTTTAAACTCTAAAAGTTTGTGTAATGAGCTTAATATGATGCTTGCTAAGTTTTGGTGGGGAAAAAACTAGAAAGCTAACAGCATCCATTGGTGTAGTTGGGAGAAGATGAGGAAACAGAAAGATAGAGGGGGTCTCGGGTTCAGGGATCTTGATTGTTTTAACCAAACATTACTTGCCAAACAGGGGTGGAGGTTTATTCAAAATCCAAATAGCCTGGTTGCCAAGATTTTTAAAGAAAAATATTTCAGATCAGTCAATTTCCTAGAAGCAAAAATAGGATATAGTCCATCTTTTATCTGGCGCAGTGTTTGGAATGCAGTGGGCTTGTTGAAAGAGGGTCTGAGATGGAGGGTGGGTAATGGAAAAAATATCAAAATCTGGGGGCAAAAATGGATACCTACTCCTATTTCTTTCAGCATTCAATCTCCAATGTCAATTTTGGATCATGAGGCAAGAGTTTGTGATCTTATGAAGGATAGTGGAGAGTGGAATGAGCCGTTAATTGATAGTATCTTTAACAAGGAAGAAGATGTATTAATATGCAGTATTCTCTTAAGTAAAATGAATGTGGAAGACAAGCTGATATGGAGTCACGATGAAAAAGGTCAATTTTCAGTGAAGAGTGCTTATTTGGTAGAATCTAATAAAAAAAGGGCTATCATAGGTGAAGCATCAGGAGGAGGAGAAGTGGACAAAAGATGGAGTAGTATTTGAGATTTGAAGGTCCCAGGGAAGGTTAAACTTTTCATGTGGAGAGCAGGAAACGAGTTACTAGCCACTAGAAGGAACTTGCTACTCAGGAAAATTACTGATGCCTCTATCTGTCCTATTTGCAAACAGGAGGAGGAAACGGTTTGGCATGTTTTATGGTAGTGCCCAGCTGCTAGTGATGTTTGGTCTGGTTTCAACATTACAGTCCAAAAGTGGAGTAAGGATGAAAGAGACTTGATATCTCTATGGAAGAAGCTACTTGGTAAGGTGGATAAACTGAGTTGAGTGAGATAGCTACTGTAATGAGGTGCCTTTGGCTGAGAAGAAATGAATTTTGTTATGAAGGGTCGTTCAAAAGTCTTAGTCAAATGCTAAGAACATCAAAGGAAGAACTTCATGAGTTTAAAATGGCGCAACAGAAGCTGCTAGTTAACAGTTAAGGCAACAATTTAGAGAGAAGGAATCAAGCATGGAAGAGACCAAAAGAGAACTATGTTAAGGTCAATTGGGATGTAGCAATGGATCTAAAAGGAAGGAAGGCAGGGATAGGAGTTATAATTAGAGATGAAGAAGGGGAACCGCTGGTTGCAGTTGAAGGCCAACAGAGCTATGTTGATAACCCGACAGTTGCTGAAATTCATGCTTTGTGGAAGGCAATGGAAATATGTAGGGATTTGAAGATGGAGAGAGTGATATTTGAAGGAGATGCTCAACTGATAGTCAAGGCAGTGAATAGCCGGGAAGAAAATAGGTCGGTATATGGGAGCATTGTTGAAGCTGCTAAGAGTTTACTGGACTTGTGGAAAGGTTGGAATATCGAGTTTGTGTACTGAAATGCAAATGAGATAGCACATACTTTAGCAAAGGAAGCTTTACATCATGATACAGATTTAGTTTGGATAGAATAAATACCAAATTGTATTAGGATTATCATTGAGAAAGAGAGAACTTGTAATGAGTGATCTTGCTTGATTATAGTAATGAATACAAAATTTCAGCTTCAAAAAAAAAAAAAAAAAAGACAACCCAAGTAAAATCAAATCAAATTCACCAACCACAAACCGCCACGAATCCACCATTATTAATCAATGAATTGAGAGATTTTTATAATTAATGAATTGAGAGATTTCTCTACTTAGCTCTCAAGCTCTGTAACTCTGTTTCCAGTTTCAACTTTCCTCGTTTCTTTCTGAAACCCTAACCAAAATAAATAGATAAAAGCTCAAAGCTATTAGGCGCAGCCATTTCCTCTGCTACTTCCAATTCCATTTCCTTTCTCTCCGCTTTCGCCTAATTTTTTACCCTTAATTGCGTTTCTGTGTACGTTTATGCTGAATTCTTTCATTTCTCTCTCACTTTGTACATAAACATACATGTAGAAATTAAGATTTAATGCAGATTTCTTTATTCTTTTTTACTTTTGCAATTTGAATATGCGTTGGTTAATGCATTGATTTATTATTTTCTCACTATACGTTTTATCGTTTAAGGCTGTAAAGAAGTTGATTTTTTAAGGATATAAAGGTCCTTTATTTCAATGATATATAGTTACATAATCAATTTCTTTATAGGGGTTCGGGTTCTTGAGGAATCGATTGGAATTTCGGTATTCAATTTACGTTGTCGGGGTTATCTATATTTCTAATTTCTGTTTGATTTGGGTATGTGTGCTTTTACCGATCGAAAAGAAAATTGTGTTTTATTTGGATATGTGCGGATCCCTTTCTCTGTTTGCCGTTAACAACAATATTTAGGAATATAGTGTTACCCATGGTTGGTTTTCCGCGCAATCTAGTTTCTGCTTGCGGTGGCTTGTGTTTTGGATTGTTTGCTTCCATCTTGAAACATATATTTTAGGCCTTCGAAAAAATGAGCTTGAAAATAACTTTTTTTGCCTCAATTTGGAAAATTTGATTCAAGATTATTTTTCCCCTGACCATGAAAGGCTCGGTTTTGAAAATCCTATGAAGTCCTTGTTTGACAGAAAATATGATATATTGTTCAAATCAAATGTTTATAATATTGAAAATGCGTTCTTGATACTGAAAACATGATGGGTTGTAGGACAAGCAATGTGTATGCGACTGTAATACGTAAGACATGCATGCCTGGAGTGTGAAATCAGAAGTATATTGTAGCTGGACAGGAAAGAGGTTTTAGTCCATGATTCTATTGCGTGTAACCTGACTATGGAATGGGTTTCTTTGTAGGGGTGGTAGTGAGGACACAGTTTTGCGGTGTTCTAGAATAGGGTGGGGTTATTGTTCAAATGGCTTCTGTGTCGAGTCAGCCACAGTTTCGTTACACCCAACCTCCATCGAAGGTGCTTCATTTGCGAAACTTACCATGGGAGTGCACAGAGGAGGAACTGATTGAACTTGGAAAGCCATTTGGTAAAGTTGTGAACACAAAGTGCAATGTTGGAGCTAACAGAAATCAGGCTTTTATTGAATTCGTAAGTGCAACTTTGTAGTATCCTCGATTTATAATGATTTCAAATTCAAGAGACTCTATTACTGTAATCGTGACTTTTACTAGTACAAGTCTAAGGCCTCCTTTGAATAGTAAGATGAGATGATCTGTGAATAGTAGTGAAATGGTTTGAGTTAATATGTTTTATGGGGTTTTGGGAAATAAGAGAGAAAAGTTGAATAAAAATATTATAAAGTTAAAATATTATTAGAATGTAATTTTTTAATATTATTTTTGTTTTGAGATTTGAAAAACTGGAATTGTTTTTTATATTTTGTTTGAAAGTTTGGAAAAGTTGTAATGATTAGGTAACGATTAGATGAAAAAGTTGAATATTTGAAATTGAAAAGTGTTTGTGTTTGTGGTGTTTAGATATTGAGATGAGATGGGATGAGTTGGGAGCACTTTGCTGTCCAAACCAGGCCTAAGTGTATTTCCTTGGGTCCTTACAAACTTGTATTGGTTTTAAAATCTTTCCTCCTGCTATATATGTAATATGACATCCTTCATTTTCTACATCTTGGTTTCTTCAGGCTGATTTAAATCAAGCTATTGCAATGATATCATATTATGCATCATCCTCTGAGCCAGCTCAAGTGCGTGGCAAAACTGTCTACCTACAGTACTCAAATAGGCAAGAAATAGTAAATAACAAAACTACTGCAGATGTTGCTGGGAATGTACTGTTAGTTACAATAGAGGGTGCAGATGCACGCCTTGTCAGCATTGACGTGTTACATTTGGTAAGCAAATTGCATGCTTTCCTTTATCGTTTAAGAGGTAAACTTGTGACTATAAGGATGCGTCCACTGAGTTATTGTAATAGGTTGTGTCATGTTTTGGATAGCTTTTCTTTGACATAAATGTAAATGGATCAGCAGGCCCATGTCAAGGCAATAACTTCAATGGCAGCTTAGTGCATCGTGAGAAAGAGCACATGTGTGTTTGTCTTCTTTCTCCTTTCCTTAACACTGCCTCTTTCTTCCCTACTCTTCCTCCTCAACTTCCCATACCTACCATAGTTTAGGCCTTAAATCATTTTCTTTTCTCTTGTGCATTCCTCTTACTCTATTTTTTGCATGCTCTGTGCCGCGATTTTTGCTAGTAGCATAGCTACATCCAGTATAGTTCTTATGGAATTTTGTGTTACTCAGTTATTAATCTTTGTGATTCTCTCGTAGGCATAGTTTTAGTTGGTTTTGATAATTTAGGTTTGTGCAGCAAAGTCCACACAAGCTTTATGATGCTGATCTTCCTCTACTGGGAGAATATAAAATTTCATGGGAAAAGATTGTTCTCCTACCCTTCTCATTATTGAGCATTTTCTGCGAATTATATGAGGGATTATAGCCTTAGACACTAGTTTGTAGGTGAATACATTTTTAACCTTGCAAATATTTGATACCGATGGACATGCCCAGCAGCATGATCCTGTTAGCATTTTTCAATGTGAATATGGAAGGACTTCCAGAAGTTGTTAGTTTAGGCACTTTTTTTTTTCCTTTATTCACATATAATCATTGGGTTATCTGTGGGAATTATTTATTTCATAAACACTTAGTTTAGCTGAAGTTCGAGCTTGAAGATTTTTCTTAGAATTTCTTTGGCAATAATGTGGATGCTTAGCTATATTTTTTTCAAACTTTTTTTTTTCTTTTTTATGTCCTACAATTCTTTGTTATTTTTTCCAAATACATAAAATGCTAATTCCTATTCCTAGTGGCATGTGTAATTGATAAAATCTGTCAGTTGTCCTTTTTTGCTGAAGGTCTTGAAATTTTGAATTTATAAGACCTTCATGTTTTCTGCACTCGATTATGGAATGAGTTTATAGATGCTATTGGTTCTTGAGTTCACAGGATTTTTGTTTTTGTTTATCTTTCTGAAAGTTATTTAGTGGTGCAGTTTTTTTTTTTTTTTTTTTTGCTCTTTTTACCAATAAAAAAAAATTTGGTGATGCAGGTTTTTTCAGCTTTTGGGTTTGTGCATAAGATTACTACCTTTGAGAAGACAGCTGGATTCCAGGTTTCTTAAACTTTATTTTACCTTCACTCTGTTCTCCCAGCATTTGAATACATGCTCATTTTGAATATCTTCCTTTTTCTTTCCAGGCGTTGGTACAATTTTCAGATACAGAAACTGCCTCTTCTGCAAAGAATGCCTTAGATGGAAGAAGCATTCCTAGGTGACAGTTGTATTGTTTGTTTGACATGGTATTTAGTCCAACTTCCATGAAACATATGGCTGTTATGTGGTTCATGCATTGAGACATGTAGCCCATTGGACGTTAGACAGCAGTTGTGCTATAACTGATCTGTCAGACTCCAATTGCTCTACCTGTTTCTATATATTTTATAATTGAATACACGGAAAATATTGGTATGCTGTGTTGTGCCAACAGGTCCTTGATCCCGGCATTTTAATGTGCTCCATGGACAAGCTATGCACTTTATATACATTTTCTGTTAGCTGTTCCTGCATTGTGATTTACTGATATTTTTTGACCCTGGCTTCAGGTATCTTCTTCCTGAGCATGTTGGACCCTGCAACCTTAGGATCACGTATTCTGCACACACAGATTTGAGTGTGAAATTCCAGAGCCATCGGAGCAGGTAATTCTGTCTCTTCATCTGAGCATCAAGTATTTTCATTTTTTTTTTCAATTTTCTGGAAAATAGTTTCTGGGCCAACAGCTTTATAGATTTCATGGAATTGTGTTCTTTTTCTTCATCCCAATGGTTTGGTGTTTCCTATACTTGTTCTTGGGTTGCATCCCTTTGCGATTTGAATTAAAGTTAATATGACTTATCCAAAAAGACAGTATCCTATATTTCCGTATTTCTACTTGGTTTGTACTTAAGATGTATCTTTCCCTTATTGATTGTAGATAAGTCATGTATGCAAGTTTCTTATCCCTTTTTCTGTTGATTCAGGGACTATACTAATCCTTACCTTCCTGTTGCTCCTTCAGCGATAGATGGAAGTGGTCAGGTAAGGCTATGGGAATTGACACTTCCTGTAACTATGCAAACATCTAGGTGGTGGCACTCAAATAATCTATTGGGCATTCTTAGTTGTGGGCATCAAAGGTGTTACACAGGCTATTGATTACTGATTTTGAGATAAGAGGGCTCTACTGGTAGAGGCTATCACATACAGAATCTGATGATTTTTTTTTTTTGGTATCATTGGGTCACTACTGCAAAACATTGTCATGCATGTCATTCTTAATAAACTTAAATTTTTGTTTATGAGAGATCTTTAAAATGTTAGATATTTCTTGTGGTTTGATTAAATGGATTTTTTCCCTTGTCATTGCAGTTAACTGTGGGTTTGGATGGGAAAAAACTAGAACCAGAGAGTAACGTGCTTCTTGCGTCTATTGAAAACATGCAGTACGCCGTCACCTTGGATGCTTTACATATGGTACCTATCATAATACATAGCAATTGTTAAATTGGCTCTCTTGTATTCGCATTTCACCCTATTTACTTAGGTTGTGCCCCACTGCTCTTCTAATATAATTGAATTATCAAAAAAAAAAAAAAAAAAATTATGGCCGACTTTGCTATTGTTACTTCTCTTTTTCTTTAATTGAAGTCATGTTCGACACTTCTTTTTCATTATATTTTATTCATACTTTCCTTTGGGTAAGTCGTACTCTTTTTTTTTGTTTTTTTGTTTTGGTGCAATTCAGTCATACCCAATTCTGATTATTCGCATGCTTGCTTTCATGGCTAGGTGTTTTCTGCTTTTGGGCCGGTCCAGAAGATTGCCATGTTTGATAAGAATGGGGGCGTACAGGCATTGATTCAATACCCTGGTAGGCTTTAAACCTGATTTTTTTTCTTTGGTCGAAAGGCTGTACTTACAAAGCGGGAGAGAAAAATTTTGAAATAATTTAAAAAGGATAATATGCAGATGTGCTTTGTCGGCTAGTGTTAATCATTTTCTTGTATCCATATGTAGCTCCTAACTTGCAACTAAGGCCTCGTTTGATTACATGAGATGAGAAATCTGTATATAGTAGTGAGATAATCTGTTAATAGTAGTGAAATGATTTGAGTTAAGATTTTTATGGGGTTTTGGGAGAGGAGAGAGAAAAAGTTGAATAAAAAAATTATGAAGTTAAAAGAGGGTTAGAATATAATTTTTTAATATTATTTTAATTGTTTTATTTGGAAATTTGGGAAATTTGAGAAAGTTTTAATGATTATATAATGATTAGATGAAAAATTTGAAAATTTGAAATTGAAAAATGTTTGTATTTGAATGGTGTTTGGATGTTAAGATGAGATGAGATAAGATGGTTTCAAAAGTTTGTGAAATCAAATCAGGCCCAAGTGTACTCATTGTATATATTTTCTGTGTACTTGGGCTTCACCTACTCAACTCAAGAAAATTTTATTTTACCTATAAAAAAGTTAAAGATGTGCTCTGTCGGCTTAGTGCTTACCTGCTAGCCTATGGACTTGTATAATTGCCAAAGTGAATGCCAATATTTATTTTCTGCGGCATGGTTGCTTGAAAATCTGTTTCTAATTGTCTAATCAAGTGGCTATTGGATTGTGGTTGTGTTTGTGGTGTATATGCTTACTCTAATTTCTCGAGTCTGTTCATTTACATTGAAGAAAACTTCCAACAGGCACCAAGTTATGCTGTTACGAAAATGCCTTATTTATGTAAGCAAATCAACTTCAAAGAATGACAGGACGATTGCCTTGTGGAAGATAAATATCATGTTAATCTACCCAACACCTATGCCTTTTGAGTTTGTTGTTCGTTTCATATACATGTGCGTTTTAGATATGCTTGTATGTCTGTCTACTGTAGCACTCATGTTCTTATTATTGCTTTATGGGTATTGTCTACATCCTTAGTAAGAAAAGATTGCAGCCTTCCATATATAGTAACAAGGATATGTAACTGGTACCGATGGTGCCATACTTACAGATGTTCAAACTGCCATTGTTGCCAAAGAAGCTTTGGAAGGACACTGCATCTATGACGGAGGATTTTGCAAGCTTCACATCTCATATTCACGCCATACTGATCTCAGCATTAAGGTAATCAGACTATATCCTTTGAGAAGAATCTTGTCTTATGTTTTATGGTAGTCATTTACATTAATTAGCAGAAAGGGTAAGGTGGTTTCTGGATACTACTTCTGATACGTTGTGATATGTGGAAAATTATACATTGATCTTCAAAAATGAGATGCATCATTTGGTTCTTTTTACGGAAAGAAAGGCAATCCTTGGTAAGGAGAAGGCAGGGATTTTTTATATTTTATTACATGAATTTACTGCTGCCCTGTTGATAACTTTATGTTGTTGCCCTACTGCCCTGCTGGGGGCTTTCAGCAGAAGTAACACTTATCTTTTTGCCTTTTTCTTCTTTCTTTCCCTTTTTCTTTTGTTTGGAGGGGTGTGTGAAGGGGAAAGGTTATTGACTTGCCTCAGGTTTGGAAAATTAGCTCTACAACCACAGTACATCACTTAATTTTATATTTTGTTGATGTAACCGTGATGCATGTTTTGGGCCTTGATGTCTTTGGTTTACTGAGCCGGGGAGGAAGGGAGGGATGTTATGAACAATCATGGGATGTTCCTTATCACGTTTCATTGATTTAAACTTCAAATGAATAAACGTCACATTTGGTGTTTGGTGTGTTGATTACAGGTCAATAATGATCGGAGCAGAGACTATACAATCCCAAACAACCCTGTGGTGAACCCCCAGCCCTCGGTTCTTGGGAACCAGTCAGTGTCGGTAATGGGTCCTACTGTTCAGTACAACAGGACTCCATTCACTCCAACTCCAGAGCACCCTGTGATGCCTCAGCCTTCAGCTGGGTGGGGCCCTGGTGTTCCACCAATGCCGCAGTCCATGCCAATGCAGATGCATAATAATCCTTACATGCCACCTGGGACAATGCCGTTTCAAGTTTCCCCAGGAATGATGCAGTCATCGATCCAGAGTGGCACACAGTCATCAATGTTGCCCCGTTATGGATCTGGCCAGATGCAATAGTCGTAAATATAGGCAGGTGGGGATGTGAGTGCGCATTCTTGAAGGATCTGCCTTAATTTCTCCGTCTTTTGCTGTTTGGTATGGCTTGCTATTCGTGCCCCTTTCTTTCGTTCTAATTCCTCGCTCAAAATACACACGAAATGCATTTTCTTGTGTTTAAACTAATGTTTTAGCCGCTTGGTTCTTATATATCATCATTGACGGTTGCTTTTTCGATGCAAGTGTTATGCTAGTTTACTGCTTATATGTGGTTGACCACTTTTATATGTGCTCCACTGTGCATACCTTCGACCTGTGGGCTACCCATAGTTCACACGAACCACTCCATTGAACTTCGTAGAGGTCAATTTTTAAGAAGACACCATAACTGTCAGTTATAGCATTAGTGTGGGGCTCACACTTTGACGAAGTCGCGTGTGCTCCACTTGCCTCCAACGCCTAGACGCATCGTACCAATATCTTCATATTTACACCCCACTACACCACCCTCAACTCATCTCATTGGCTCATGCGGCCTTCGTGTTGACACTGTATGCATTCATTGAGTGTTGCCAAAGATTAGAACTTTCCGATGTATCCCAATGGTGTAACCCCGTTGACTTGTTCTCATTATAACTTGGTTGTTCGGAAGAGATTCCTTCTCGATCAGAATAGTGAAATGAAAGGCATTACAAAAAAGATATCAACTTTCAAATTGCTTTCAAAGATGTTCAGAAAGGTTATTGAGATTGTCAATCGCAAAGAAGAAGCAATATCATCTACTGAAATTTTAACTTACAGTTCGTTCTCGATGGCTTGTTTAGTTTAGTCAGCCTTTGAAATATACTTGGAATTCCTTTCGATTCAAAGGAAGAGTTACAATTACAATAGTAGAGCAATGGAACTACTAATGACAAGGTTAAAGGGCAAGGAAAGGAAATGAATTCTTACCTAAAAACATTAACAAAAACCATGCTTGCTTGCTTGCTAGAAGAAGTACCTCGACTTCGATTCATTGGTTGACAAGTTATTTTTGCTCTCTCGAAACGAGGACAAAAAGATAGTAGAAGTGGAAAACTCTAGCTTAAGCATCAAAATAATTGCTCTCAGTACTCCTTTGCTGGTTTTGGCTTTCGACCTTAAACCTTTTATAGTCTACAAGTTGAAGTTTGAACTATAACAAATTGCCTCTTTATGGCAGTCTTTTTTTACGCAAAACAAGGTTCATACAATTGGTGCAAGGAGTTGTAAAGTTATTATTTTCATTTATTTTGGCTTAACTTTGATTAGGAGAAAAAAAGAAAATGAAAACAATCTCATTTCTTATAAGTCTAAATTATATTTAATTATTCATGCTCGCGATTAGATTCACACTAGAAGATTTGTCTAGTAAAGAAATACATAGTAATAAAAAAAAAAATCAGATTACAAACCAAACTATCATATCAAATAAGAGTTGGATTACGTTACCCACAATTTGCCTTTAATCCAAAGTTTTAAAAATCGTTTCGTACTGGCCGGTACGGTCGATATTTGCCGTACCGGCCACTGGGCCGGTACAGATAATACCTGTATTTTGTACCGGCTTAAATACTGGCCGGTACCGGTCGTTTCGGTCTAAATTTCGGCCTGTATCGGCCTAAATTTCGGCCTGTACCGGCCGATATTTCGGCCTTCATTTTTTTTTTTCCATTTTTTCAAACTACAAGTTCATTTTTTGACCCCCAATTTAGACTAGACTATTTATAATTTATATATATGTATGTATTTATATATAATTTATTCATATATAAACTATTATTTTAGAATATAATTGTTATATATATTTATATATATAATTTATTCATATATCGACTATCCCGAAACGGTACCGGTATCAAAATATTTCGTTCCAGTGCCTTGATCGGTACGCCATCCGGTACGGTATTCAAAACATTGCTTTAATCCCTTGAGATGAGCTTAGCTATTCACATCAGACATAAAATAATTCCTCACTTAAAATAAAATTTATCTTCATCAACATATTTCTAGATTGCTAAAAACAAAGAATAATAAAATGAAAGTATCTCCCACGAAGCCACTTATTTTAGCACTTGTTGGGTCTTCTTCCTTCAAAAAAAAACACAGCTTGTAGCAATAATAAAAATACTGTTTAATATTATATACAACTGGGGATGTGTAACTGCTAGATAATCGACTAATGTGGCAACTGCCATGTCATCATCTGACAGGATTAAAGAAAAAGAAGAAAGAAGGAAAAAAATGTAGAAGATGAATTAAACTGTAGAAAATGTAGAAGATGAATTAAATTGTAGAAAATGTAGAAGAGGAGATCTGAGAAGAGACAAACCTATTTCAAAACCATCGGACCAACATTTCGACTGGAACTAGAGCATTTGGTTGAAGCGTTTCATCTAGGTTATATTTTTTTTCATTTCCTTAGTTTTGCATCCATGCGAGAACAGAGTTTTAATTTTTTTTTATTTTGGGTTTTATTTTTTTTCTTTTTACAAAAATTGGGTCGTATTGAACAATTGAAAAGCTTGAGTTATGCTTTATTATTAACCTCAAGGTTCAATTCATCACGTACGAAAAAATTGATCTGATAAGGGGAAGGAAAGAGTAAATGAAGAAGAAGGGGACGCACGAAGGGAGATATGTTTTGATTCCTTTATATGATGCGCAACATTTTATTAATTTGAATGGCGGTTACCGATTCCCAGCCGATTGCATTTGACATTTTTATTAATATAAATTATTATTTAAAATATTTTTTCATAAGTAATAAGTAATATAGAAAATATATTTACAATCGTGAATTATGTAATAATTGTGTAATTATTTAAAAAAAATATATATATATAAAATTTATATGAAAAAAATTAATTTTTTAATAATAAATTTTATTTTTTTTCAAAAATTACACCATATTCATACGTAGAATTAGTCTCAAAGATAAGGGGCTCTATCTATGTTACCCAAAATTCTCTGTAGCTCCCTCCCTCCCTTCCTCCGTCCCTCGTTTGGTGAGGGAGAGTGCAGCTGGAACACAAAGCGAATGTGATAAACCCCAAGCAGCAATGACCACTTCTCTGCAACCGTTTCTTCTCTGTAAACCCCCGCCGTCTTTGCCGTCTTCGAAGCGTTTTCATCTTCCTCGCTATGCAGCTTCTTCTTCTTGCCTCTCTTTCAATCTGATTTCTCTCTCTACTTTCACTTCCTCAAATTTTCTTAAATCCAGACTTTTTCCCCGGACTCTCTCGGTTCCTTGCACGTTACGCCCCGAAAGTGGGGGCTTAGATTCCGAAAGATTGACATTTTCGGATTCGGAAAGCGATAGCTCGAGTTTCAATGTGAATAGTTCGTTTGCCGAATTTGGAATTTCGAAAAATGACGAATTGGGCGGTGGAAATTCTGAAATTCGGTTAAAGAGTGGGTTTGGGGAGGTGGGTTTGGAAAATGGGGGAGCGGGTAGTGAAAAACTGGAGCAAAGTGAGGGAAAGGATCAGAATTTGGCCGCCACTGAGGGAAAGAGTGGGACTTTGAGTGATACTGAGATAAAGAGTAGGTTACCGTTGGCAATGTTCTTGATAGGGACGTGGGTAAGGCTGAAAAAAGGTTTTGAGAAAGTATTGGGTTGGGATTGGTTGAGTTGGTGGTCCTTTTGGCGGCGGGAGAAGCGGTTGGAGAGGTTGATTGCGGAGGCAGATGCAAATCCAAAGGACGTGGCGAAGCAAAATGCTCTGCTGGCTGAGCTCAATAAGCATAGGTTAGGTGATTCAGTTTTCTGTTCTTTTATTTTGTTATCATCTAATTGGTTGCGGGAAGATAATTTCAAGGGAATGAAGTTGGGGTCCGTGAAGTTCATTTTCTTATCGTTTTGTTTCTGGAGCATGCAATAGTTAATTCCAGAACAGAGTTGCTTAGTAAGTGTTAGTCTGTTGGGCAATATTACAGCTAGTGGGAGTCAAAATATTAACGTATAAAATTCTAAGCCTTTCCATGTTTCTGTTATTCGTGGTTGCTAAGAATATGGAGGAAAAGAGAAGAAAATGAAGACTATAACGCCTTTAATACACACCTGGTTTAATTATCTTTTAATGTCAACCATTTTTGACTTCTCCTTGGACCAATATTTCTATGACACCGACATTATTATTATTATTATTATTAATTTTTTTTTAACAAAAAATGAGGTCTAAGCCTCTTATTATAAAAAACTTCAATGAGGCGGAGGAACAACCATGAATAGTTTGAGGAAGTCTGCTGGGTGTAGTTTGAGGCCAAACAAAGGGAAGGCCAAACTTGGGCTGGGCCACATAAGCCCACTTCGCCTTCCAAACCTGAAATGGAGGCCGAAGCTCCATTTGCCTGTGTTTGAGAAGGGCTCCACTTCTAGGCCAGTTTCAAGGTCCAACAGAAGTCCGGGGCCAGAGGAGACCCTTATCTCGGCGCTGGTGGCAACAACTCCTACGCAGAAATGCACGCAAGCTTCTACGGAACACTTGTAGGAGGTTTCTGACTTGTCCCTAGTCATATTGGCGGAGAAGGTGACAGGTTGGGTATCAGAGAAGTCCACGACATGAGCAAAGTCTGTGGAAGGCTTGGAGCTCGGTGGGAAGACACAGATAACAACGATGGGACCCTTGGCTCTGGTTCCGTCATGTGATCATGGTGTAACGCCGTCGTCTAAAGGAGGGTCCGTCGAAGCTGCACACACAAGGTCGCCAGAGGTGAAGGGACTTGCTGCCAACCCAGAATCTCCAATGGAGAGTACCATTGGTGTTGTTGAGGAGGCCCAAGATTTGAACAAGGGTTTATCTTTGGTACCGTTTGGAACTACGTCGGGCTCTACATCAGGGGAAGACGTTGTCCCCTTGGTATCTCCTTCCTCCATTAAACAATATAGATGGATCATCTTCGGATTGGGTTTTGCGAAAGGTTAATGAGATTCAGCATATTGTGGGAATCTCACATGGAGGATGTGAAGACTAGTTTAAAACTCTAATCACTGAGATTGAGGCGAGCCACTCGTGTGATACCAAATCAAGCTTTAAGAAAAGCAGGGAGTTGAAGCATCTTTTTTGTGCAATCAACTATGACGCTAAGGGTGGAAGCTCAAGTTGAGGGCATAGAGGTTGATGTATGTTGGGTAGTCTTTCGGATGGAGGTTGGGCTATGGGAAACATTGGGTTGGGGTTGGGGAGGTGTGATTTATTCTAACTTGGGCTTGATGTATGTTGGGTAGTTTTTCGTGGGCTTTTGGGGCAATAGGAGCTTTCTAGTATGGGTTAGGGATTTTCTTGTATACATCCAGTGTACTTGGTTACTTCTATTGATAAATGTATATATATATAATACTTTTACTTATAAAAAAAAAAAAAAAAAACAACCATGAATACAAGGTTACCAAAAATAAACTTTACATCAAGTTCGAATATAAGGAAACCCCAATTTATCCAAGCGAGCTAAACCCCGAAGTTTTCCTTGCACATGATCTTCTCCCATAAAATCTATAATCCTTCCTTTCGTTCCTTCTTTTGCCAGAAAATCCGCAACCATATTGCCTTCTCTAAAAATGTGTCAAACCCGAACCTTAAGTAAACGAACAAGCACCTTAGGGTTTGTTTGTTTTCAGAGATGAGATGAGATGAGATGAGAAGAGTTGAGTTGAGATTAAAGTTAAAAAGTTGAATAAAATATTGTTAGAATATATTTTTTAATATTATTATTATTTTGGGATTTGAAAAAGTTGAATTGTTTATTTTATTTTGTGTGGGAATTTGGGAAAGTTGTAATGATGAGGTGAGATGAGATGAGATGAGATGTTTTTGGAAAACAAACAAATTTCCTCCCAGAAGTCCCATAGAAACCAATATTTACAAGGACCCGATTTGAGCCATCTAATGACACTAGAATCTATGACACCGACATACCATAATAAATACAAATATCTAGAACGTTGTTCTAATTCATCATTGTTTTTTCGTTACTATTTTAGAAATATACTAAACCAATGAGTTTTAGATTGGATGATAAGTGAATTTATATTAACACAAAACTTGGCATGCACAGTAACATATGGAGTACATGTAATCTAAAGGTAGACTTGACAAAATTTTAACCTAATAAGAATTATTTAGTGATATAATATGGCCATATAATACATAAATATCCACAAATAATTTTTTTTTTTATAAGAAAAAAGAGATTTTATTAATGCAAGTAGTTAGGCATAGCCCAAGTATACATGAAGTATACACAGGAAGTAGTTAGGCATCCACAAATAAATACAATACAAATATAGACCCATACAACTATTGATGTATATGTGAGTATAATATTAGTGAATCAACTCAAATCTCTTCATTGGGGTGTGAGATAAGGTCAAAATCAGTGGATGTTTAAAGATGGTTCCAAGCAGGAATAAAAATATATTCTTCCTTTTCTTTTCCAGTTATTAACTAAAATTTGGTTGCAACTTTGTTCCTTCTCATTTTGCAGTCCAGAATCTGTCATCAATCGATTTGAAGGAAGAGATCATGCAGTAGACAGTAGAGGAGTTGCAGAATATCTTCGAGCTCTTGTAGTCACGAATGCTATATCTGACTATCTTCCAGACGAGGAGACTGGGAGGCCCTCTAGTCTTCCTACATTGGTAATCAAGCATGGACTAATGCTCCAATTGTTGTCTTTTGTTGTTTTTATCTTGTGTTATGTTCTTCTAAGAGTTCTTATCGGTGGTATGACTTGAAATCTATCTATACAGAGAAATACATAGTAAAACTGCATTTGGACCAATATGGAAATGTGTGCGTGCGAGAGAGATAGTATAGAATGGATTTTTGATGTGTTTCGCATACTCTAATAGAATCTAGAGGTTAGAATAAAAAAGAAAGAAAGAAAAGAAGTGGAGGTTGAACATACCTTACAATTCTCCGTGTCCAACAATACTATAGAATTAGAAACATTTTATGCTTCTTATAAAAAAGTCACCTCAATATCTCACTGTTAATTACCTTCTCATCTTACCAAAGTGCAACTTCAACATGGGTAGTTCCTTTAAAAATATATAAGTACTTGCAACTTTGTTGTAACAACCGCTTCCCACTGAGGTTAGGATTTCAGGTGTGACAATTCATTCAGTCGTTTTATGTGTTAACTATGTGTTGGTGGTGTAATAGGACTTGTTTGTCACCTATGGCTTGAAAGTGTGTTATTTTTTTGTAAGTACACCTTTATTGATAATTAGAAAAATTAGTATTTAGGTACACAAAGTGCATGCAAGATTTACATCTTATCCGAAAAGAAGTAATAGAAAATTTGGGAAGCTAGACATTTGAAAAGAAGATTGAGCAGCCAACCAATGGAAAAGGCTTCTAAAGAAATATCTTTTAGTTCTTCCATCATCTTCTCTCGATCCTCAAAATTCAGATTATTTCTTTCCTCCACAGATACCGCATTCCACAAGACTCAGCTTCCATAAAGTATCCCTCTAAGGGCTAGAAAACTTGCATTTCTGACATGCCAATATGCCTACCACCCTATACAACATGACCCAATGAAGCTTAGATAGTCCAAATATAGTGCTCACAAAATATTGGCCACTAATAAAACTAACATACAGAATATACTTCTTCCTTAAAGAGTTGTGGTGCAAACAAATAAAGCCACTCTCAATGGAGCCTTATTCCTCCAAATTTGCTTCTAAGGGGAGAGGGAACTGCCCTCAGGAGATTACCCATTGTAGAACAATCTAACTTCAAACTCTCATCGCATAGACAGAACCCAACAAAGCCTTCCCTCCCCGCCCCTTCTCAACCTCATGGATTATGGTACATCCTAGAAAAAAGTGATGATTTCCAACTCCCAATCATGTGCTGCTTGAATAAACTCAACATCCCACTAGTAAGTGCCATTGGACAAAAGTAGAAGATTTGCTACTGAAGTTTCCTTGTGACAATCAATTAAAAAGGCTCTGAATAAAGTACCTTAAGAACTTTATCTAGAGGTATTTCCCACCTCAAATCTTGTAAAGCAGGATTAACTCCCCCAATCCCTTCCAATTTTATTTTTTATTTTTTCCCAAAGACCGACTCCATATGAACCATTAACTTCAAGGAAACACCACCCACTCACCACCATGTTTTGCATCCACCACCAATTTCTCTCTCTTTCATAAGCATATGCCATAATGACTTTCCACATTAAGGCTCGGTTAAACTGGATAAGGTTTCTGACCCACATAATCCCCACGCCCAGGGGACTCCCAGGACTGAAGAGCATATCATAGGCCTATATACCTGAAATGGGACCTCTTCATTCACACCTCCCCACACAAAGTTTTTGATAAGTTTTTTTTTTACTTGTACCTCCCCACAAAAAGTCCCTCTGTAACTTTTCCAAGCAATTGGCAACGCTCACTAGAAGAGGAAAAAGTGACATGAAGTCTGTGGGTAAATTTGACAAAGTGCTCTCAATCTAAATGATCCTTCCATTAAAAAAATTAGAAATATAGAACAGTTCCATACTGACCATTCACGCAAGCCTAGCATGATGGAAGCCTGTTTTGCACACTGCCTGGGCTGATCCTCCTTGTTTTCCTTTTTTCCCTTTCAGAGGTTTGGAAGGAGGATAGGTTCAGCAACTTCAGATATATCTTTGTATAATGGTATTGAAGGCTTTGCAGTTTCTTGTGCACTTTAGGCCATTGATAAGAGTATTTTTTTATTTTTTTTATTAGTAAAAGATAGATATTATATATATGAATGAAATAAGCATAATCCTTGTACACAGGAAGTATTGATAAGAGTATTAGTCCCAGAGTTTATGATAATTATTATTGTATGTCTTTTTTAAGATGCCTTGTCATGTATTTGAGGCTACTCAATAGGAAATTGCTCATGTTTTATACGTGTCTGGCTAGATAGACATATATCCTCATCCACTACTCTTAACTCTTAGGCCTGGTTTGGATAGTGAGTTGAGATGAGATGAGTTAAGATGATTTGTGAATAGTAGTGAGATGGTTTGTGAATAGTAGTGAAATGATTTGAGTTAAAATATTTTATGGGGTTCAAGGAAAGGAGAGAGAAAAAGTTGAATAAAAATATTATAAAGTTAAAATATTGTTAGAATATAATTTTTTAATATTATTTTTGTTTTGAGATTTGAAAAGGTTGAATTGTTTTTTCTGTTTTGTTTGGAAGTTTGGGAAAGTTGTAATAATTAGGTAATGATTAGATGAAAAAGTTTAAGATTTGAAATTGAAAAGTATTTGTGTTTGTGGTGTTTAGATACTGAGATGAGATCTCTATCCAAACTAGGCCTTAATACTTCAATTATGCAAGAGCATAGTTTCTGATCAAACAGCTTGCAGTCCTTTCAAGTTATTCATCTTTAGTAATTCTGCTTCATATCTACATAGGTATGTTACTTGGCTAATAATTAATTTTATATATGTAGTTGCAAGAGCTGAAACAGCGAGCATCAGGTAACACGGATATGGCCTTTCTGAACCCTGGCATATCTGAGAAGCAGCCATTACATGTTGTGATGGTAAGTTTTAATAGAAAAGGTTTGCTCCAATATTGGCAGAGGATGTCATCAAAGTTTTCTACTTTTGGCATAAAGATTGATTATATGAAAGAATTAACTTTTTCTTTTGCTTTCTCAGTGGATTCTTATTTTCCCCCCCCCTTTTTTTTTTTTTTTTCAAATCAACATAATAAGAGTTGGTTTTTCTATTAGGTTAAGCCTAAAGTTTCAAACAAATCACGTTTTGTGCAAGAGCTTATCTCCACTATCTTGTTTACTGTAGCTGTTGGATTAGTGGGGTACGAACTTTCTCTTCCCCCAGTCTCTCCACCCCCGCCCCCCCCCCCCCCCCTCCCCCACACACTACTTTGTGCTTGCCTGCATTCCTGAGTCTTAAACATGACTTTGATATTGAATTTTGATTTTGATTTTGATTTTGATTTATTTTTATCAGGTTAATGGGTGCCACTGCATTTCAAAAGTATGTAGGGAACTTGGGTGGGATAGGAGCATCGGGTGTTGGATCAAGTTCTTCCTATGCCCCAAAGGAGTTAAATAGAGATGTTATTCCAGAGAAGGTAGATATGTGGTAGTCTATACTCTCCATATTGCTGAATGCTGACCTTTTAAGAAGTTGTCACAGTTCCATGAAATGGCTGTTTTGTTTTTTCTTGGAGGTTGGGTCCCCACCCCCGTTTGCCAAGGGGGGTTAGACTGTGTCTCCCCATTAGGCTGTGGATGGGTAGAAGAAAATCCAAAAAAAAAAAGTTTGAATCACTAGAGGAGCGAATGCCGGAAAGTTGGACAAGTACCAAGATTTTTGTTTGGAACCTTTTACTAAAACATATCGATTTCCAATGGGAGATTTTCTTCTTTATGTCTAGTTCTGGCTTCCATGTTCAGCCCAAAGTTACGGTAGGGATTTGATATTATTGTTACCTAATAATTTCTAGTGGTAGCTTAGTTAAAAGGTTTTTTATTGGTTGCTTAATTTTTTTATGGGACTGATTTTCTAGAAGGTTTGAGTGTTAATCTGTTACATGCGTCACACTTGCATTGAAGAGTACCTTAATCATGCTGAGTAATTTGTTGTCTTGCAGAATGTTAAAACATTTAAGGATGTCAAAGGTTGTGATGATGCAAAGCAGGAGCTTGAGGAAGTGGTGGAATATCTGAAAAACCCATCTAAATTTACTCGGCTTGGTGGAAAGTTACCAAAGGTTTTATCAAGATTATTTTTATTTAAATTACAACTATTCTTTGGAATTCCTTTTGTGCATATATTGTGCTTCAGGTGTTCCTCGCTGCATATGAAGTGTAGTATGTTGGTTCTATGTACTTATGACTTATGTGGATCATGTGGTGTGCAAGTATATAATAGTTCATAGTCTTACTACTTAAGAATGAAATTGCATATGTGCTAGAGTATGGCATGCTTCTGACATTGAATGAGTTTAAAGTTCTATGTTAGTTTTGTAGTCAGTCTCATCTAGATTGGTTGTTTCCCATATTGAAAGATATTTCTTTGTCATGGATTTTTCTGTTCAATTTTTATTAATGGTATGCATATGAGTGGAAATGTCTTTCTGATTTTATCTATTTGTAACTTTCTTTTTTCTGTGCTTTATAGCTTCTATATTATAGAGCCTGACACATGCTTATTTGCAGGGAATTCTTTTGACTGGAGCACCGGGAACTGGAAAAACTCTGCTTGCCAAGGTTAGGTGTTTGTTTATTTCTGCAAATGCTGTTTATTCGTAATGGAATGTCTTTTTTTCGATCCATATATGGACTTAACCCTACTGCTGTTAGGGGTCAGCATGATCCTTGGAATCTTGTCCAAAAGTTTCATACAGTGGTGGTTGCTGGACACCACCGGCGGCCTGATCTAGGCTGCCCGTGGTGGCCAGGCTGGTGGCTGCTGCATTTAGGGGTGGGTGGAGGGGCACCGCCACCCTGCATCCACCGCCCCGGCCCCACCCGCAGGCAAAAAACCCAAAGGGGTCGGGGGGTGGTCTGGGCCCCCCCGGCTGGCAGTCTCTCTTCCCCCCCCCCCCCCCCCCCCTTTCCTCACTCTCTCATTTTGGTTCAACTTCTTCTCTCGGAGCCTCTCTCCCTCACGGCGGACGCCTCTTCTCCTCCTCCTCTCATCCTCCTCCTCTTCTTCTCTCAGACCGTCTCTCCCTCTCTCCCTCCCTCTCTCTTTTTTATTTTTTGTTTGCGAAGGAATTTTTTAGTAGTTTAGGCTTTTTTTTGTTGTGGAATGTGGATTTGTATTTTGAGTGGATTTCGTTGTGTTTTTTCCAGTTGTGTCACTGCCATGGGTGGCGGTGGATGGATTGGGGGGGGGGGGGGGATGGACTAGTGGTCCGTCCCCGCCCTGGCACCAGAACAGGGGGCCTCGCTCCCGGTGTGTTGGGGGCGGATTCCGGGGGGCAAACCCCGCCCTCTTTCCATGCGGAGGCGGGGTGGGGGAAGGGGCCACCCCCGCCCCCCACATGGGCGAGTAGCACCCCTAGCTGCGTTTTTTTTTCTTTCTTTAACTTTTTTTTATTACTATCATATTATTCAAAAATAGTTTTTTTTTAATAATCCATCAAACCTAACAAGACCTCATCTCGAAATGATTTTACTACTATTCACCAAAATGCAGACCAAATTTTCTATTCATGATCTCATATAACATCCACTATTCACTAGCATCCAGGGTGAATTAAAGCACAATATTTTGAATTTATGCCTTCCAGACATTCAAACAAGAAGTAAATGTGTATATCTGTCGAGATTCGTTTCAGTAGTTGAGAAGGGACGGGGATTTTCCAGACAGTGTGCTGAAGCTAATAATCTATTTTGATTCCTTAAAGCAAATCAGCAGTCCCATTCCCTATAAATGGGTTTATACGCGATGGCAGATTGTTAGTTGCTAGTTTTTTTTTTATAGGTAAACAAAACTTTATTGATCAAAGAATAAGGCATATCCATATACAAATAAAAGGACACTGAGTGTCCTAATTAAGAAGACGCCAAAGAAATAAGAAAATCATGTAGTTCCTTGCTATTGAAATCAACAGCAATGGCCCAGGTACATAGAGTACTGTAGAATAAAGCTTTAAGTTCTTCTAATGATCTCTCTCTATCTTCAAACGTCCTCGCATTACGCTCCTGCCACAAGCACCACATGATGCATATAGGGATCATCTTCCAAACCGCTTTCACTTGTTGCACACCTCCTATATTTGGCCAACTGGCCAACACTGCCACTAGGGGTGAATTCGGTCCGGTCGGTCTTGAGGAGGTTTTGTGGACCGGACCAAACCTATTTGGTCCAGGATTTTTCTACCCTGGACCGGACCGAAATGTATAAGGACCGATTCGGTCCAGTCCCGTTCGGGACGGTCCGGTCCGGTAAGTCCCATTCGGTCCATGCCTTCTAGAAATCCATTCGGTCCATTCAGGACGCCATTTTAGCTTTCAGGAACCAGTTTAGAAACCCCACAATGAAATATCAATCAAATAAAGCACAAAAACAAAATGGTGTCGTATGATGTTTGCTGTGTATATTGTAAATTAGTTAAAAAAAATACAAGATTTCTCCCATCAAAGAAAAAATACATAGATTCCATAAAAAAAAAAAAAAAAACATTTGAAACCGTAAGTTTGGTATGCGGTGGTGACGTGGGGACGAGCGGCGAGAGAGAGTTGATGATGCCGTCGGCGAGTGCCATGCCGTCGGAGACTAGGGGCTTCGTGGTCTGGGATGCGGCGGTGACGTGGGGAAGCTGCGAGAGAGAGCGTGCGAGGGAGAGAGAGGGGGCTGCGTCGGTATTTGGCCGGCGAGGAGGAGCTGATGATGCCGTCAGCGACGAGCGGCTCTCACGGTGGTCTGGGATGCGGCGGTGCGGCTAGAGGGGAGGGGAGAGGAGAGGGAGAGGGAAATCGTAGAGAGGGGCTGCGACGGGGGGGGGGGGAGGAGAGAGAGAGAGAGGGAAGAAGAGAAAATAAGGATCTAGGGTTTCCTTTGAGTATTTATGGAAAAATGCTATGGAAGATAAAAAGCATTTATGGAAAAGAATGAAGATTGAAAATCTGTTAAACATTTTATTTATCTCAACGATTTACAAAAACTTGAGATACTAATACTATATGTTATATACATATAGCATATATATATATATATTATAATGATATAGTGATACTAATACCATATGTTATACATTATGGAATATATATTATATAATAATACATTGATACTAAATTATTACTAATACTATATACCATACTAATAGTGATATTTACTTGCAACTTAGGTCATAGATGTAGATGTTAGTAATTAATTAATGGTGAATTGGTGATGGGTGAATTCTCGTGACCCTAGTATTAAGCACCATTGTTTAAGTCCAATTTCGTACTAAACGGCGCCATTTGATGTTTGGCAGATTTGATGTGTTTTTAACTTGTGATTCTTTTTAACTTGTGATTCTTTTATCTTTTTGGCACATAAATTAATTATTGAAATTAGTAAAATTAAGTAAACTATTTAATGGTGATTATTCTCTTAAATTATTGATACATTGATACTAAATTATGGACTATACTATACTAATAGTAATATATGGTCATAGACTCATAGAGTCATAGTGATATAGTCATTAGTAATACTCATTAGTCATAGTGATATTGATACTATATATAGACTTCTAGTTATAGACTTACATTGATTTAGTTATAAATTTATAATTATAGTTATAGTGATTTAGTTTAGTTATAATTATATTGATGATGTCCATTGTTACTTTGTTACTAACTTACAGCATGTCAATGTATTATAATTTATGATGGTTCTAAGTTAAAATGCATAATGAGTTATATACAATTTTTTACATTTTGGATATGAAGCAATAAACATAGATAATTTAATTATCCATACATGCTTTATATTTACTTGCAACTTAGGTCATAGATGTAGATGTTAGTAATTAGTTAATGGTGAATTAGTGATAGGTTAGTTAATTGATATTCATGTCATATATTAGTTAATTACAATTTACATTAGTTATTTTTAATTGCTTTATATTTACTTGCAACTTAAATATCTTAAAAAAAAGTTATCTAATAACTTAGATAGATGTAGATGTTAGTAATTAGTTAATGGTGAATTGATGATAGGTTAATTGGTAATATACTGTAACACCCCGCTCCCCAATAAAGACATTTTAGAATTTTTGGGGAGCCAATGTGCTACTACTAAACTTGAACTTAAAAACTTTTTCTTTTTAACAACGCGCCAGATGCGAAAGTTTCCATAAATAAAACAACTTTAATAAATACTGAAAATCCAAAATAGAGTCTGCGGAAGCACTTATTTTAAAAAAATAAAAAAAATACGGAAGTCTCATGTGCTTATCAAAATAATTTATTTAAACTTTAAACTATAGAAATAATCATAGCATAATCTGTCTAGGCCTCTGTCTCGCCTCCCGGGGTTAAGTCCTGTCCTGCAGTTTCATCCTCATAAATGTCATCACCTGGAGTAGTTTAAAAACATAAAAACAAACTAAAATGAGTTGAATACTCAATAAGCAACACATCATATAGTAAACATAATAAACATAAGGTTTCTTGAAAAACGTGCATATTCATAAATACATACATAAATAACATGAACATGAACTTATCTTTCAATTGTCATAGGCCGTTACCCACTATTGACCCCTGTGAGTTAGGGTTAGCGAATCTAAGTAGATTCCGATTCCGCCCGTGGCCGCGGGTTGTGGAATCCATACATAAGGAAGACATACTGGGTGCACTACCAGCATGCACGACCTGGCAATGCAATATGCCCATAACATAGGTACTGTCTTCATATCATAACATAGGCCGTTACATATCTTAATCATAATCATACTTGCATACTTGTCATATCATAGATTTCAAAAGAAATCGCATACATACTTGTCATATCATGTCATAGATTTCAAATGAAATCACATTCTGTCATAAATGCCGTGATACATATTTTGTCACATAAAATCATAATTTTTCATAAATATAAACCTTCACATAAAATCATGCATGGCTTTCATAAATCATTTTAATGCATAACTCTCACATAAAATATTGGCTTTTCATAAATCTTTTGATGCATAACTCATTTCATAAAATCATGAGTGTTCATAAATAATTTAATGCATAATTCTTCATGTAAAATCATGAATTTTCATAATTTTATCATGTCTTGGGTACGTAAAAATGGACTTCCAATGAAGGGTATACATGCAAAATATTTTTATAAAAGACATGTCGTTTACCGTACATACGTGTAAGGGTATGATCACGCTACTTACCTTGCAATGCTAATCCACTATTATCAGCGCGTAGTCGGTCGCCTATAAAAATAAATACGAAATTTCATAAATTTCTAATTAAACCTGTGACTTTATTAAAAACTTAAACTACTAAAATAGTCTTAGATTCTTCCTAACACTAAAATATTCTCATCTTTTAATCCTAAATAGACATGGGTATTTTTGAAAATAAACAACATAATGGGTATGGGCATTTTGGGAAAACAATACAAAGGGCATTTTTGTAATTTAACTAACCCACCTAAAATTGATTTTACAGGTTGCATGAATTCGGGTTGGGTTTTACGCGTGAATGGGTTGCATGCATTCGGGTTGGGTGGTGCGATGCTCACCGAGAGAGGAAGAAGGCAATTGCGACGGTGGGTCTGGTGGCTGGGCACGGCGTCAACTCCGACGAGTGGCGGCTATGCAACTGAGAGAGAGAGAGAGAGAGAGAGAGAGAGAGAAACTGAATCTTAGAGAGAGATTACGGGGAGAAGGTTTACGCACCACGCAGCGTGCATGGGAGCTTAGGGCGGTGGCGCTGGGCGTCACTGGGCGGTGGAGGCTAGATCTCCGGCGTCATCTGTTGCTGCTGACGGTGGCCTCGTGGCCCAACAGTGGCAAAACGTGGCTCTCGGTTTGGGCGAGGATATTTCCTCTGTTTCGGTGCAGTAAAACAGAGTATTGTCCATGTGATGGTTGGTTTCGGTTCTGAAAACCCTAGGATATATCAAAGGCAGTGTGTGCAAGGCTATGCATGAGTGTATAAATAGACACAGTGACGTGCAAGCGGAGGAAACGGATGAAGCAGTGCATACATTGTTTTGATACGTGATTGGAAGACTCACAGTGGAGGACTTGCGGCTTGCAGTTTTGGTGAGTGTAACGTGTATTTATGATTGAGAACCCAAATGAAAACCCTAGATAAAAAGAGACGTGAATGTGCATGAGTGAATTGTTTGAAATTCATAGAAGAAAAATCTGGTAGGGAGGAGTTTTATTATGAAAAGGACTCGTGAGCTTGGAGAGAAAATAATAATAACAATAATAAAAAATATAAAAAATTTATTTTATTTTATTTTTTCGGTCGGTCCGGTCCGGTCCGAAAACCCCCCAACCCGGGACCGGACCAAAGACTGAAAACCCTATTTTCCTAGGACCGAAACCGAGCAAGCCTTTTTTAGGAATCGGTCGGTTTTCTCGGTCCGGACCGGCCGACTTACAGCCCTAATTGCCACTACCGTCACTGGCATGACTCAAGGCAACTCTACTCGACTGATCACCTCAGTCCACAAAGCCCTTGCTGTAACACAGTGTAAAAGCAGATGATCCACCGACTCTCCCCCTCCCCTACACATGCAGCACCAATCTGCTATGATGACCCTCATTTTCCTCAAATTATCAGTTGTGAGGATCTTCCCCAACGATGCTGTCCACACAAAGAAAGCAGCTTTGGATGTGCCTTATGTCTCCAAAGTCTTTTCCAAGGGAAAAGAGAGTTTGTGATTGTGATGTTGATGCGCTCAAAGGAAGGATCATGGATTCTGCATTGTTGTGATTGTGATGTTGAGTTTTCAATCATCTATGTCAGACGTATGTGTGTGTACGTTTTGCATAACACCTTCCACTTGTGTGTTGGTTTCTTTATGATGCAAGAAGATGTTCATATTTTATGATATTAATTTGTTTGATGTGATGTTAATATGTTTGATGCAATCTAGTTATTGTTTATAATGTTTCCTGATATATTTTTGCTTTCTCTGGGAACTTGAAGGCTATTGCTGGAGAAGCTGGGGTACCTTTTTTCTATAGAGCAGGATCTGAATTTGAGGAAATGTAAGCTGTCTTACTGTACAGAAATGGGCCAACTTCAAATATATAACACAGTTTTACATATTATCCTCCTGTCTTTAAATTATAATGCTGGTTTTTCTATGGGGATATGCAGCCAATAGTTGAATATGCTATTTACTGATATGGAGACTAATCACTATTGGCAATGTTTCCAGTTTTGCGTTTTTGTTTTTGTAAAATAAAGTTAAAACCCTGAGGGGTAGCTCAGCTGGTCCGGCCTTGGGTTTGCTCCCCAATGGTCACCCGTTCGAGTCCCCTTAGGGCCACTGGAGGTTTACCTGGTCGTTAACTTCAAGGCCCCATAGGATTAGTCGAGGTGCGCGCAAGCTGGCCCGGACACCCACGGTTATAAAAATAAATAAATAAATAAAGTTAACACCTTTTTTCTTGGGGAGTCGATATCTCAGTCTTTCACTTTCCTACCATTTAAGAAATAAATATTTTTTAGGTATTTGCAGAGCCGAGACCTGCTGTTGTTGATTTACAGCATAATTTGATTTGAGCAAATGAGAAAGACATATAGTTTGATTTGATTCAAGAACTATTGTTTCGCGTGATCCCTTTCAAAGATAGTCTCATTATAGCTAGACCATTTAATGGATACATGTATTAACTCTATGCCAATGCTCATACCATCTACTAATGATATAAAACTCTGTGATAGTCAATAATAGGAAGACCTTAATATGTTACTGATCATTCAGAGCATGAACGGGATCCACAGAGGGATTCATGGGATTATTTTTTTGGAGTATACTGGTTTCTTTATTATATTAAAAACATGACCTTCTAGAACACATTTTACGCTTTAATCTGTAGCTAATGGAATGATGCATTCGGTGTTTGTAGCACCCTGTAATTTTATTGATTTTGATGATAATTGATGTCTGTGGCTCTCATTGGTTAATTGATTTCCCATTTTCTTCTTTTGTAATTTCCTTGTCTTTCTTGGATAGTTTGGCCTTCTCTTGGAGGAATCCTAATGCTCTTTGCTGTGGAAATACCCTCTTTTCTGATTAATCCATCATTTATCGTTTTCAGATCTTGGAATTCCTCGAGTAATGGTCCAGGTGTTGGGATACTAACTTCTTGTTATTTTCTGTATGGCAGGTTTGTTGGTGTTGGTGCTCGGCGTGTAAGATCCTTATTCCAAGCTGCAAAGAAAAAGGTTTGTTCTTTTGGAGGTGTCCCTTGTGATGTGCAAGCGTGTTTTTGGTTTTGGGTTGGGGGGTGGGGGGTAGTTGATTTTATAAACATACTAGAAGTCCTGATATATAAATGGAGATGGATAATTTTTTATCATTTCAAAGGTAGTCGATGACCTTGTGCCATGAAAACATAGAGAACGATGGGAAATGCCTCCGACTCTGAGACTTCTGTAAATAATACTGGGACATTTAACGCACTAAAAACTAAAATTACAACAGCAAACTGAAACTTAAATTGAGGGAGTAAACCTCTGTAGGCAGGGTGCAAGGCCTACATATTATAGTTTCTAGCTGTCAGATGTCGTAGGCATTAATATTACGTTGATAAAGTTGCATTGTAAAGCAAATATATGTTGCTTTGGTATATGTTTCTGATCATGTCATTCACACTGTTCCATATTTCTTAGGCTCCTTGTATAATTTTCATTGATGAAATAGATGCTGTTGGGTCCACAAGAAAACAATGGGAAGGCCATACCAAGAAAACATTGCATCAATTGCTTGTTGAAATGGATGGCTTTGAACAGAATAAGGTACATCTAGACATGTTACAGTTTTTAGAGTTGCTTTCTACGTTTCTAAAGATGAATGACATTTTTATGTAGGGTATAATATTAATGGCTGCAACAAACTTGCCTGATATTCTTGATCCAGCTTTAACAAGGCCTGGTAGATTTGATAGGCATGTAAGTTCTTTCATTTATGGACTACCATGTAACATTTTGACATTATGGACTACCATGTAACATTTTGACATTATCTTGACTTTGCAAATTTAGGCCATTTTTGGCAGTTGTCACCGCCTAAGGACTCTTATTGTCTTATGGAAATGTTTTTCTACTTCAGACAAAATCTTTCTGCATTAGAAATTTGGTCTGCATTTTTTGTTTTTGTGGCCATATCAATCTCTAAATCTTGAGAACAAAAAATATCAGTTGTCAAGTCTAGCTACAGTATCTAGCTCAAATACTTTCTTGAATATTATTTTCTGAGCTTTGCTACTCATCATCCCACACACCACATTTGTTTTTATTTTTTTTGGTTTTATTTCTGCTAAATTAATTGAGTTCTTCTACTCATCATCCCAACACCACATACTTGCTACGGGAAAAAAAAATAAACAAATTATGTGTGGGGTGTGGTGTAGGGATGAATCATGATGAGCAGAATTTTTCTTATTTTCTTCACTAATCCTCTTGACCTTATAGACCTGCCACTAGTTAACTCTAGTCTTTTGACTAAAATTAACTCTAGTCTGATTAGATATATCTGGATTTTTCTATCAATTTATTTTTGCTTAAGTTCTCTATACTTTCAAAGTGAAATCACTAACAAATATTCTTGTTTTAGATTGTTGTTCCAAATCCAGATGTACGAGGTCGTCAAGAGATATTGGAGCACTATCTACAGGATAAACCATTGGCTGACGAGATAGATGTAAAGGCAATTGCTCGTGGTACTCCGGGATTCAATGGGGCAGGTGAGTTTCCCATATTGCACTAAACGACAGTTGATTTCCTTCAATTCATGAAACTAATATTTTGTTTCATTTCCTCATGAAATATTCCAAGCGTCCTGCCAACTTGAGTTTTCCCCACTTTTTTTTTTCTCAGATCTTGCAAACTTGGTTAATATTGCTGCCATTAAAGCTGCTGTTGAAGGTGCAGAAAAGTTAACAGCTTCTCAGCTGGAATTTGCAAAAGACAGGATCATGATGGGTACAGAGCGGAAAACAATGTTCATGTCAGAAGAGTCAAAGAAGGTGCGGGTGCTTCCTTATGAGCCAGTCCAGGGGAACCTGTGGCTTATATTGCTGAAGTATGATTTTATTTACCCATAGAATCACTTGTTCAATGTGTTGGGTTGAGTCTAATTTTTTTTATAAGTAGGTTGAGTATGTTTTACAACCCATGGTTTTGAAAAATTAGAACCTCAGTATATCGTTTGATTTTGCCATCTCAAATTTCTATATGATCTTTGATCAAGTGGATCAAAATGCTGGCATCCCAACAACTTTTAAGCACGAGGCACCGGAATAGAAATATCTTCAGAACATCTTATATCGTTGGTAGGTCATGCAGATGATATCAAACATCTTATTGCTTGATGGAAAAGGTGCAGTTTAGTGCACAAAGAAGTGAATAGATAGGTGGGTGGGGTTTTGGCAATGTTTAAATTTTGACCATGGGTTTTTTTCTTAAGCCAACAATGACTGCATGCAGCATGCAAACTATAGAATTGCATCTGCATGACAATAAACTCTTACAGTTTCCTGGGAATCATCTATTTAGAATCCCCAAATGCACAGGCATCCTTCCTGACATTTCTTAAGCTTCTCTCAGCTCACTGCATACCATGAGAGTGGCCATGCGATTGTTGCCTTCAATACAGAGGGCGCACATCCGATACACAAGGCAACAATCATGCCACGTGGATCTGCTTTAGGAATGGTCACTCAGCTTCCTTCAAGTGATGAGACATCAATTAGCAAAAAGCAGTTATTAGCCCGTCTCGATGTTTGTATGGGAGGTAGAGTTGCAGAAGAGCTCATCTTTGGTCAGGACCAGGTCACAACAGGAGCTAGTAGTGACCTTCACACAGCTACAGAGCTAGCCCACTATATGGTATTTTCCATTTTAATGCCTTGAACAATCTATGTTCGCCTGAGACTTGGGATCATTTCCAATATTCTTGGAACCTATAAAATTTCCCATATGGTTATAAATATAATTAAAGTAGGTTCATGCTCCATGGTAATGGTATTTACACTACAGTTTATTGTCTTCTCAATTCCTGCAACCTACTCGTTTGGCTATGAAAATCAGCATATAAAAAAAATTGTGACTTGAACCACTCTGTGTGCTTTAAACAGAAGAATTTCCTATTTCAATTGCTTCTTGAGTGCATCTTTCCTATATAAGGTATCAAATTGTGGGATGAGTGACACGATCGGGCCAGTTCACATCAATGAGCAGCCAAGTTCAGAAATGCAATCACGTATGGATGCTGAAGTATGTTTGTGGAATCTGGGTTCTTGTGATTTATTAATAATGGTAGACATACGTTTAGTTTATTTAAATTTCTTTCATTGGTTGTGCAGGTGGTGAAACTTTTAAGAGAAGCATATGACCGTGTAAAAGCCTTGCTAAAGAAGGTTTGTCCCTTAGTTCTCATCTGTTTGTAGTATTTTCTTTCTTTTGAAAAATGAGAGCTGCAATATAAGAAAAAATATATTCGGTTATCCTTATGGTCCAGAGGTGAATTGGCCATTCAATCTTGTAAACTAATCGAGACCGAAATTGGCAAAAGAGATACGAACGGAGAGGAATAACCAATCGATTTGTTTCTCTAATTCTTGAGTCCAGGTGAATTCCAACTGATCCAAGTGAATCAAGTGATGGAGTTATATTTTTGTGGAGTTGAAAATCCATGAGATGTAATACCATGAAATTAGATTCCTAGATTAATTATATTTCCAAGCCAAATGCAGCATCAGTGCACTGCGAAGCTTAGACTAGAGTGGGAAGAGACTCCACACATAACACCTCATTCTCCCTTTATAAGGCCTTCTCTTAAAATATTCTGGAGACGAGTCCTTCAATATGGTTTATTTCAAAGGCTTGGGAAAGGTGATTCATCCATAAATGTAAGGGTGCATTAGCAGTTTAAAAGGTATGGTTTAATTCAGGTCATGTTAAGCACTCGTTGAACCATGTAGACTTGGGAAACTAATATTGAGTCACCAAGTAACATGATCTGTGTCATTGTGCATGACCTTGAGATCTGTCCTAAAGTTGCACTTCATTGTAGCTTACTTTCTTCCCCTCCCTTTAGTTTTGCATCTCAACATATATGAAGGCCACTCCAATTGACTGTATATACATTTTAAGAAAACCTAGAACCAGCTATATATGTTAATGGTATGAGTCTAGGTCCCTCAAGTTTAGCCTCTGTCATTGGCATTGCTCAGAAGGATCTGGGTTCCTAAGTACATCTATCGTGCTGCGTGCATGTCTCTGGAATTTTTCATTTTGGTGCTTAAAATATTGTCGACTCTGATGCTTCCTTGGCTATGATGGACATTGATGGTTGGAATTAGCAAATTTTAGTATGGGCTAACTTTTGTTTCTACACTTATATTCAGCATGAGAAGGCATTACATTCGCTGTCAAATGCACTTCTAGACTATGAGACACTAGGTGCCGAAGAAATAAAGCGCATTCTTCTTCCGTACCGTGAAGGAAGGCTGCCCGAGCAACAAGAACAAGAAGGGAACTTTGTATTGGTTTAGCATTTGGCTCCTTTTCTTTTTCAGAAATCTGCAACTCCAGGGGAGCTCTGTACAGTTTATTTAAAGCACCATAGATGGTTATTTGTACCACTACCAATCCCCCTTTTCTCTTTCTGCTACAAGATACACCAATGGAAGTCTTCATACACGCTCCCGGAGTATCTCTGAAGCAACGTTCTGGCCTCTTGTCTGACATACAGCCGATGTGATGGATAATGTATTAGTTGGAGAAATCCTGTATTGTTTAAACTATTACCCCATTTTGGGTGAAATTTTGAAGGTAAGGACAGATTTGAGATTACGGGAACTCTTGTATTGTACTCTTTTTTTTTTCTTGGACAAAATAGAACCTTTTATTAATAAATCAACTATTACATGCTTTCTCATTAATGACAACTTCAACTATATCACTCTGATAGCCCTCCATCCATATGAGCTCGGACTCCAGAGCCAGAGCCTTTTTCGCCAGCCTATGTGCAGCCTCATCTGCTTGTCTTCTTAGATATTGTATTGACTACTTCATCTCCCCTTCGAACAGCTTCCACAACCTGTAGAGAATCCCCCTCCAGGACCAAGTTAAAGCTTGCTATCATCATGCAGAAACCAGAGTCTTCCAAAGGGCTACTGCTTCTGCCACCGTGGGGTCTGTGATGTTTTTGATTGGAACACTCATTGCAGCTAAGACCTCTCCTTCTAAATCTCTTACTAGGGAACCAATACCCATCTTTCATTGAACTCGTGAGAATGATCTTTTAAGCATGGTGCATTCTTTATAGACTCACCACCTTTTTAGTATAGCATCGACATCTGGGTAGAATGGTTGAAAAGCTCTCTTCTCGGAATCAGCCTTTTCAACACCTTAATTTGATGTTCAGAATCATTTGAACTGCCCGTTAACCATTTCTTTGTTTCTTGTAGCCACTGTTGAGAATCCCGAACCGACGACTGATGTAAGAGGTATGAAATTTTTAGTTTTAAGCCTTGAACTTCGACAGAACAAATCCCCATTCCCGACTGGAAAACCAGACTTGCATAACAATGTCGAAAGCTGCAAACCTCATATCAACACCTTTACCTACAAAACATATTTCCTGCTGTTTTACCATTTCAAGATCAGAAGCCTTACTCTCCCAACCATCTTTTTCTAACATGAAAAACAGGAACTTAGATACAGATAAATAGCAATTACAGGCTCAGACAAAAATATATTATATATAAATAGAAATTACAAGAACTCTACTTTGAATCACTCCTAGTTTTCGCCAGAATTTCATTAAATGCAATTTGAAACTACGATTAGTACAGCTTATAGCCAAATATACAAACATCACCTCTTTCTGGCACATATGTACAACCACAAAAGCATACAACCACTGGACACGACCTGGGAAAACAGTGAGAAAGAAAAAACAGAATAGCTTTTTTCCCCAATTTGTTTACTTTTATAGCCTTTTCCATTCATGAACAGTTTTAGAAACCGTTAAAAATGCTGTGGATCTTGACCTAGTAAAGATGAGAAATCCAGAATATAATTCTGGAAGCAATTCAAATAACATAACAAAGACGAGGCAAATGTGCACGTATGTATTTGAAGATGGAACTAGTACTATTGCCAGTCTGTCTCCAAAGCTTCCAAGAAATGAAAGCCGCAGAATCTTCATCCATGGCAGTCCCAGCCTCCACCACATCCTCAACCCCAACTCTCAGATCCGATCAATGGGTTCAGTTCGATCCTGCACTGCAAGCCGCTCTGACACATCAGCAAGTGATTTCAGATTGCACTTGATCAAGGCCTGCACAAAGTAGCATGTCTCGTCCTTTGTGTTCCCTTCAGGCACATCCACAACAAACGATTCAATCACAAGAGTCCCTGGTCTTCCATCAATGATCTCCGGATGGAGGGAAATAATGGACGAGTAGTTCTGAAATAGCCAAAGAATAAAAAAGATACAGGTTGGGGCTCTTTTAGGCTTATGCATGATAACATAACTAAAATATCAAGCTGGACAGCAAACTGGATCTAACTTATCTTACTAAGATCCTAGGTCATAATAGCCCTCCATGAAGAATCCTCAAACTTAGCCCGTGGAGCTGATTGATTCATATCAGCAGAACTCCATTGAAATTTGTACAATTATAACTTTTTCCAACCACTCACTTTTTTAAAACTAATCAATTGATTTAAAATTTTCTCAACTCATTATTTAAACTTATAAGCAACGTACGAGCACCAGAGCTTGATTTGTATGATATGAGTCCATATTTGCTCTAGAGCCTTCTTTTTGGCAAGTGAATAAAGAGTTAAATAAGAAAATTAAGAGATTTAATACCCTAAGTCTGTGATCCCCTCCAATTATCTTGATGCTGAGTATATGCTCATCATCATCAAGAAGTTCCAGTCTTTCTGTACTTGTAGTTGCAGGAAGCCCAGACTTAACATCCACTTCTCTGAGACTCCCAATCTCAAGGTTCCCCTTCACAATGCACCTACTGATAAATGGCTTGTATTTCTGTGGTTGATCGAATCTCCTCACCAAAGACCAAACCTGGTGGAATATATCAAACATCAAAAATTAAAAGGCGCACTCAAATACAACATTCCAACAATCACGTTTCCAAAACTTCTGAATGAACAAAACTCGTTTCTTCATCAGAAAAACCTATCGTTATCAATATCCCCTTTAATGTATACTCATCTTAAGCAGTCAGGGTAAGGCAAATTTATTTATTTCATGAAGGACCCCATCAAACATGCGTTGTTTTTTTTGGATGAGTAACTCAAACGCACGTTAACCCAGTATTCAGTTGGAGAGAAAGCATAAGATATTTTAAGACTAAAAAATAGAGCGTCATGCAAACATTTCTTAACGTTGAATGCAGAATCTAACTTGGTCAAATATCTTTCCTTGGCAACCAAAAGAATCTTCCGCAAAAACTACCATAGATACCATTGCAGCCAATCAGAACAAAGGATGTTCAAGTTACAAAACCCAGAAAACCAAGATATTACAAAGATACCAATTACTGGCCGGCACGTCTAGGTATAGGAAACAATTTCAAGAAATGAAATTCAGATTTTCGAAAAGTCGAAGCTTCACTTCGTAGAACCCAAGAAAACCAAAAACTTGAATTAAAGCAATGTAGCCATTGTAATTAGTTTCGAAAGTCAGCAGAGCTAAAAAAATTACACCTTTACGAAGATTTCTAGTTCCTAAGTTTTAAAGTTCGCAATCTCTCAGAAACTTGAAAACGCTCCCCTCAATTTTCTCAGCAACCAAACCTACACAGAAGCAGAGAGAATAAATTGAAAAAGAAAGTGTATAAATGATCGTCAAATTCAGCTATAAATATCAAGAAGCGCAAACGATATATATCGCAGATCAAGATCAACCACTATAAAAACTTTCGGTCAAACATTAGACGAATTACCAAGAAAACCCCCAAGGAATACCAACAATAACATATTCAAACACCGATCCCCCAAATTCTTCACGGAACTGACCCTCCAATGCATCCGCCAACCTAAACAAACACATACTCATAGATGTGCACCTATACGGCTATACGTGTTATAATCGATGTAACACATAGACATGCATATATACACGTCGAGAGAGAGAGAGAGAGTTTACGAGGTGAACTGGGGCTTTGATGCGCTTGACAAGCGCGGAGCTACACTGATTCTCGCCGGGCTGGTGGCGATGGAACCTCCGTATGAATTCGCACTCCACGCCGCTGAATTCTCCATTTCCAATCCCGTTAAATTTCCCATTCATCTTGATTGATTTACACAAATATTTAACCAAACCAAACGGTCTTAGCTTTTCTCACTTAAAAATCACCATCTCACTAAGATTGACTCGTCTGGCCGGGAAACAGAGCTCCGATAGCCGGCATAAGAGGGTCTCCAATAAGAGCTCCTGAGAGAAATATCTAGTAAAGAAGAAGAGGAAGCGGAGGGGGAGGAGGAGGAGGAGGAGCGCTAATGAGAATCACACCGCCATTGCAGACCTGCGGGCTCAAGCCTTCATATTATCAATCTATGAAGCCTTGATGTAATAAATAATAATGTAATAATATAATAAATTTATTAATTTACTTTTGTTTTATTTATCTAGTAGTTTTGTATTGTAAATATTTAGAAATGGGCTTGCAATGGCTTAGATTTACGATCATGCCATAGTTTTGACTGCAAGCCCTCATATTTATTAGTTTTATTTTATGTTTGGCTCTTTTGCCATAGAAATGTCGGCTATTTATTATTGCAAACCGCGTGACAAATTATTATTATTAGTTAGTGAACTTAGAATAATTATCAGACAGCTTTAAATAAAAATAGGTAGGATGAAGTCAAGATTCTAGTTTTGGGAAACAAAGTACATATAAGAGGATAAATTATTAAATTAATGTCAAAGTCTGTATAAAATTATATAGATATCATATAAAAATATAAATAAATTAAATTAAAGATGGTATCACTTATGCTAATTGACTTTTTTTTATATGTACTTGATTTTTTAGAGTTATATTCGAGTTTTAAGATTTAAGATGTGAGAGATACGACGACATATGAAATAAGTCGTACGATATTTATTTGAACGATAATAAGTATAGTAGAATTCATATCATATGTTTATCTCTATCTCAGTGATTTGAATTTCTTTCATCTAATAGAAGTTAACCAGCAAAACATCAAGACCTAATTTATGAACAAATTTCTCTAATTTTAGTGTATTTAATATAATATATCGGAAACTTTATTTTAGTGTTTTTAAGTAACACTTCTCATCATTATCTTATTGCTTTGAGCAACCTTCAAGAAAGTGTAATGGTGTAGTCCCTCTTTTTGAAGGATCATTCAAATGGCTTATCAATGGATATGCTAGCAAAGCAAAGAGGGGGAAGACGGCAGGCAAATAATGAGTGGTGCAATTATTCCCTTCGATATGCAATATCATTTATGTAAAGTTTATTTCTCTCGTAGGCAGGGTCTCCTTTGTTTTTATAATTCTTCTATATTCATTTCATCTCATCTTATTATTATAATTTTTTTTAATTTTCACAAAAAAAATCAACTTTTTTAAATCTCAAAACAAAAATAATATTAAAAAAATATATTCTAATAATATTTTATTTTAACTTTTTAACTTTAATCTCAACTCATCTCATCTGTAAAAACAAACGAGGTAAAAGATGACTGCATTTCGGACTTTATTAGTAATCAACGGTGGATTCTTCCTACAGCAAATAATTATTTTATGGGAGATACATGCATGGCAAGAGATTAGGGCATAGAAATTTGATCCCACACATTCTCTATAAAGAGGGTGCCATCTTAGATGATATTTTTTACAGTTTGTTGTGTAAACTTTGCTGCCACTATTGGAGGCAATGGTTGTTGGTGGCACACTGCAATTTGTTGGCATGAGATTTTCACAAAAGAAACTGATATCCCCAACTTCAAAATCAGGAAAGCTAAAATATAATAGGATGACCAACATCGAGTGGCACAAACCACCGACGATAATGAGATGGGGTAGGTTAGATCTGATAGATTTTGGAGTGATGAAACTATTGGTATGACGCGTGGAGCCATCAAATGTGTTCCGACGCAGCGGTGCGTGGTGGCTATACGCGGGACAATCCGCACGTGAGGATCATGCATCGATATTTTTTCCGCGGTTCCATATTGTACAAAGTAGATTGGCAACTAAGAAGTAGTATGGTAGGGTGCGTGTAGACAATCGGTTGTCGAAAAGCAACAAACCAAGCTTATACCAAACTAGTGGAGAGGAAAAGTTAAAAAACTAAAAAATAAACCAAAAATTTATAAATAAGACGGAGCCAGAAAAAATTTATGAGAATTTTGTGAATAATAGTAAGATAGTTTGTGAATAGTAGTGAGATTTTGAGTTAAGTATTTTTTGAGTTTTGGAAAAAAAGAGAGAAAAAGTTAAATAAAAAATATTGTTAGAATATAATTTTTTAATATTATTTTTATTTTGAGATTTAAAAAAGTTGAAATATTTTTTGTTTGAATTAATTTGAAAGTGTTTGTATTTAATAATATCTAAGAAGAAAAAGAGATAGAATAAAATGAGATGAGAATTATTTACAAAGATTCTCTAAATCACAAAAGAACCATGAAACAAAATTAAAGGGTAGTGATACGATTATTACTCTATTATTACATATTTACTACTCAAATATATTTTAATTTTTTAAATATTTTTTTTAACATCCTTAATTATTAAGAAAAAATTAAAAAAATATATAACTTTATTAATACTCACTTCCTTAATGATAATCATTAAGTAAAATAAAAAGTTAAAAAAATAAATATAAATTAGGTAATAAATGGATTGAAACCTTACCATTATTCAAATTAAAAAAAGAAACAAAAAAAGGAATGAAACTCGTTCGAAAGACAGGTCAAGTTCAACCTGTTTTCTTCTTCTTTTCGTAATCAATTCGAACTAGTCTTCGATTTGTTAGAACTCGCACTTCTCGAAACTTCCCCCGTCTTACGTGGGTTCCACACGGTCATTTAAAACTCATACCCCAAGTGCTTTCAAGGAACGTGTACAACACTCAAATCCTCATTAATCTACCTAAAAAAAAAAATTGATTAAATTAAATGATAGTCTTTGTGATTTGTTTTTGAATAAATACTCTTTATGTTCTAATTTTAAATTCTTTACTCTATATGTTTTCAACTTTTATATTTAGAATATCTCAAAATAGATGTGAATAATAGTGAAATGATTTATAAATAGTATTGAAATAATTTGAGTTAAAATTTTTTATTGAATTTTGAGGAATGAGAAAGAAAAGTTGAATAAAGAATTAAAAATATTATAAATTACAATAATATTTTAATATTATTTTATATTAAAATTTTAAAAAATTGTATTATTTTTTATATTTTGTGTTTGGATATGATTAGTTAAAGATTAAATAAAAAATTGAGAATTTAAAATTAAAAAATATTTTTATATTTAAGTAATGTTTGAGAATGAAATATGAAAATACATTAGTGTCCAAACCAGTCCAATATTTTCGTGATTTTTACTTGAATAATTATACAGATCAGCCATTGTAGATAGTAGCTGATGAAAATAATTTTTTTTTTTTTACTTATCATCTAATTTTATAAGTTGACTTATTGGCACAAAATATATTTAATGTGGGAACTTGCCACATCACTTAGTATAAAAATATTTGCCTTTTGATTTTTTTTTAAAATTATAATAGGCTTAAAGTAAATAGTATATTTGTACATTGACTAGTGAGTAATATAACGATCAAAATAATCTTTTTTAAGAAACAAAATGATCAAATAATAGTGTACTCTTATATTACAAATGAAATTGAGAGATTTTATTCCGTCTAAAAAATATAAAAAGAACCGTATATTTCTCATCAAAATAAAAGAATGGAGAGTACAACACACTCTCGGTAAAAGAGAGTGTATACTGTGTAGTGCGCTTTTTTCCAAAGTTAAGACGATTTACCGTGCGTACTAGGTCAGATGCACGTGATAGGTAGCAGGCTCTAAAGGGTCAACTCTTCTGTGGCGGGTTTTTCGTCAGTCAAAAAATTCCTTTTTTTTTAAAAAAATTTATATATGCATTTTCATTTTCGTTTGTAGATAAAAAAAAAAAAAAGTAGTATTTTAATTAGGATAATGATTCCCTTATCTTTTTTTTATTACTATTTTATTATCTAGTTTTTTTTTTCAATTTTATTTTTTGAATCTAAATTAAAAATATCATAACCAACTTGTATAATCTAAAAGAAAATAAATTTAATTAACTAACGTAATCATGTAATTTAATTAAAAATAAATTTAATTTTCTAAAAATTAACCTTCTTTTGAGTATTTTTTTAAAATTAAAATTTATTTTTAATTAAATTACGTGATTATTTGGTTAATTGAATCTATTTTTTTTTAGATTATATAAGAAGATCATGTTTTAAAATTTTTAATGTAAATTTAAATAGTAAAAAAAAATTAATTAAATAGTAAAATAATAACAAATGAGGTATAAATTATCTTCTTGCACAGTTTTCCCGCATATTCCTAAATTGGAGGGTAAACTTGAGAAATCTCATATATTAAATGCACAAAAGTATGAAAAATATTTTGAGAAAAAAAAAATATATTATAAACTCAAAAAAGTATGTACACTTGTTGGTTAGATTAGAAAGTTATTGAGATTTTTTTAAAAAAACAAAATTGAATATATATATTTTTATTGAATTTGGGAGATTTTTTAGAACTTCTTGAATAAGAATTTATTAATTCTTTTTTAGATATATTTTGTTTGGAGATAAAAATTAGTTTTGAGATATCATTTGTTATTTTTTAATTTTTTGTAAATTTTATTTTTATTTTTTTTAATGAAATCTAGTCAAATTATTGGATAAGAGTTTTTCTAGGAAAATAAATTTCTTTCTTTAGATCTAAAAATGTTTGGATTAAAGCTTGTGTTAAAATTAAAAGTTTTGAAAATTCTTCAAACCTTTTCAATTCCCAAAGATGCACTTAATTATCATGATTAACCTTTTAGGTAGCTACACATTGTTTTCTAAAATTATCTCTTGTCGTCTTAAGAGATTTAATGCCACTCACTAACATATATAAGGTTACAACCGGTAGATAAAAATAAGTATCTATAAAAAGTTGTATCTCTTGATGATATATATATATATATATATATATATATATATATATATATAAGTGTTACAAAACCTAGATGAATTATGTTAACACTATTTAATAATAACTCCCTAATTTAACATGATTTTTAAGCCTGTACATGACTTTATTTGTGAGGACTAACAAGGATGATGAATAGGCTGAAAGTAAGAACCACTATTTTGTATATTTTGAAAGAATAAATATAGATAGAAACCATTATTGGGAGCATCCATTTTGTACACATGATGTGACATCATCTAGACCACACATCTCTTCAAGTGAGTGTTGGGAACAATCAACTAGAAGCAGTCACACAGTGAGTACAAAATATGCACTACTATAGTGACTTTTCTTTAGCATTACCCATACGTTCTTATGCATAAATTGAATAAATGTGCATGCATAAAGAAACTAGTAAAGCGTTAGATTGAGATTTTTTTTTAGTTCATTGTTCAAATTGGATGGTCTACTCTATAGAGAAAACGAATACGATATTAAATAGTTATCATGCATATCCATACAATTTTCAGTATTGTTTGAATAATGAGTTTATCTAAATTAATCTCATCTGATCTAATTATTATAATTCTTTTAAACTTTTAAATAAAATATAATAAACAATTCAAAATTTTCAAATCTTAAAACAAAAATAATATTAAAAAATAATATTAAAAAATTATATTTTAATAGTATTTTATTCAACTTTCAACTCTATTCTCATCTTATCTTAACTCAACTCACTATCCAAACCTCTCTATATGCGTAGTATAAAATGTTGTAGGGTAATATAGATAAATAGATTATCTAATTCAAGCAGAGAATTAGAGAGTAAGTTGACTCCACTCTTTGAAAAATAATGAATAAATACAGAATCCATATAAAAAAATTAATTTTTTAATAGTAGACTCCACTCTTTTTCAAAGTAACTATATGGTACTTGCACACTCTACGACTATATGTAGCATTACTCATTAATTGAGCAGGGAATCTACAAATAATATTGTGGCATATACTATGCAGCACTTACACAACAGCCAATTGCTGCTACATACATCTCTAATCTAATTCTTCTCAGATTTTTTTTTTCTCTTATATTCTTCCTGTTAATTAAATATTAGGAAGAAAAAATAGAGGTTCAAATCCGTACAATTTCTACAAGCACCATTGGTAACAGCATGTTATATAGTACACGTACACTATCTTAATTCAATATGTTTTTTTTTTTTAATTTATTTGTGCTAATTTACCTAATATAAATATATATATATATATATCTATCTATATATATAAAGAGCCTATGAAACGGAATTTTCTTGTTTTAACAGAAATTCTTGTTTTAACGGAATATGCTAGTTTTTATTAACTTTCCATCCGTTTGTAATAATTACAGAACACAGGGATACAATTGTATTTTCATTTACATTTTCTTTATGGCTACTTTTATGATTTCTGTTGGTTTCTATTCCACTGTTAATATGTTTAAATATGCTAATAAAGCATATTTATTATAATAATAATCATGGATTCAATTTCCAATTTGAAAATACGTTATAATAGGAAACATATTTATGTAGATTTGTCTTTTTGTATTCATTATAATAGAAAAATATTATAATAATTTACAAATAGCCTATTTTTCAATAGCTCTTAAGATATATATTAATAATAAAATAATAAGATATATGTACTTTATTTTTATTTTAATAAAATATATTAGTACTTTGAACTACACATACGTGCCTCGGGCACGTAACATCTTACTAGTATATATATATATGTGTGTAACTTGGCGTGGTTTCTTGATGATCATCTCGGCCCCATGGTAGCATGCACTAAAGAAGAATGTGAGTTTCATTTAATTAAATGCAGATTAAATATTATTGCAGCATTTAATATATCTCAGTATGCATGATTCTTGTGAGAAACAATCAATATATATTAAATACATGATTCTTGATCTTATTTGCTAGCTTTTGGTTCTGTCTCTTATCCGTTCATTCATTCGTCTTTTTCAAGAGTGAAGTACTTGTGGCATCAGAATATTAGATGAGTAATTACGTACTCACAGAAACCATGTGATCATGTGACGTGATGAACATTTCATTTTTTTTTCTTGGTATCTGAATCAGAATGCATGTGATAGAGTTTTCCAGTGACTTCAGCAGATAGCATAAGAGATCAGCAGTATTAAATTCTATTATCAAATTAAAAGCACATTAATGCTGATGTTATTGAGTTTACACATCCTTGATGATTTGCAAGTCTTAATTAATTTGTGGATTGATTTTTCTATTTTTGGTTTGAATATAAACTCTATATGATGTTTGACGAAATTATGACCTTTGAAGAAAAAAAAAATCTCGTAATTTTTGCAATGAATATAATTACAGGACAAGTGTATAACTCTAAGCCTAATTACAAGACGAAGGTCATAACCCAAGTATATCCAGTTCGAAATCCGGCCAGAGTTTGAAATCTGAATTTCGGGCTAGGTATACACGCCCGGATATCCGGTCCAAAATCCGAATCAACAATCTTAATTATTATAGAACAAGATATTTCTTTAGTAATGATTCATGATAATGAAAATTTGAATGTACAGTCTCCAGATATTATTGCATTGCGCATCACATTAGCCGGCAAACATGCGATTTATAACACTATTTACTTTTACTTTTATTTAATCATTTATGTCTTGGCTAATGATTTGTTACTTTATCAATCTGTATTCATTCATATCAAATTAAAAGTAATTAAAAGTATGTAAGTTGCGAAAATCTCTTTATGGTCTTAAAAAAGCTCCTAGGGCTTGGTTCTCTAAACTGAGTAATAAACTTGTATCACTTGGTTTTATTGGCTCGAAGTCAGATTCATCGTTGTTCAGTTTTTCAACTGCTAGTGATTCAATCTGTGTTAGTATATGTAGATGATATTATTGTGACTGGGTCAAACCATGCTCTTATATCTGATTGCATTACTGCTTTACATAGCTCCTTTCCAATTAAGGATCTAGGTTTATTACATTATTTTTAGGGTATTGAAATCACTAGGACATCTCATTGTCTGTTTATGTCACAGTCCAAATGCATTTATGATCTTCTTGTCAGAACTAATATGCATAACTCCAAGCCAATGGCTTCGCCTATGTCATCCTCATTGAAACTCACGGTTGTTGATGGGTCTTCTTTTGAGGATCCTTAGTTGTATCGCAGTGTTGTGGGAGTCTGCAGTATTTAGCCTTCACTTGTCCTGACATCTCATTTGCAGTGAATAAAGTTTGTCAATATATGCAATGTCCTAGACTTCCTCATTGGCAAGCTGTCAAACGCATCTTGCGTTATTTACGTCTCACCTCTCATCTTGGTCTATATTTTTCCAACAAATCTTCATTTGATCTGTCTGCCTTTGCTGATGCTGATTGGGCTGGTTGCCCGGATGACCGCAAATCCACCGGAGGTTATTGTATAGTTTTCGGTTCCCATCTTGTGTCTTGGGGCTCCAAAAAGCAACCCACCATAGCACGTTCCTCAACTGAAGCTGAATACAAGTTCGTGGCCAACACCACCTGTGAAATTCTGTGGCTTCAATCTCTACTCAGTGAGCTGGGCATTTTCCTTCCCGAACCACCCACCCTTTGGTGCGACAACTTAGGGGCCACCTACTTGTCAGTAAATCCGGTCCTCCACTCTCGCACAAGCATGTTTCTCTTGATTATCACTTTGTGCGCGATAGAGTTGCTGCTAAGACACTCAAGGTCTCATTTATTTCAAGCAAAGAGCAAATTGCCGACATCCTTACAAAACCATTATCTACAGCTCGGTTCAACACTCTTTGATCAAGCCTCATCATCTCTTTGGTGCCGCTTGAATCAAGGGGGGCTATTAAGGCAAGCGTTCCACTACATCCACCAGAGGCTGCAAGCGTTCCACTACATCCACTAGCTGGCCGAAATATTCTTCTACAGGAATGTATCACGCACAAGAGGATAAATGTGTCTGCAGTAACCGAATGTACCATTTGTCCTATTCTGATGTACTGAGTCTGACAATGCATTTGTATTCCATTATGTGTATAAATTGTAGTGAACAGAGCCTACAAAAATGTATGGGAAATACTTACGTAATGAAAAGTAGAGTTTTCTCTTCAATAGTTCTCTCTATGGCTTTTCGTCAAACACTCTGTGTGTATTATTAGGTTGAACTCTTGTTTGTTCGTTTAGTGGAGCCCTGCCGCTCACCTACAATTATATATATTTAATTGGAAGAGCAATGCCCCACTCAAGGTTGCTTTCTTTGGTTGGTTGGCCTCCCATGGTAAAATCTTAACAATTGACAAGTTAAGAAAGCGTGGACTCTACATAATGGATTGGTGCTACATGTGCAAACGTAACAGCAAATCAGCGGATCACCTTCTTCTTCATTGCGAAGTAGTTAAGGTATTGTGGGATGCAATCTTCTTGAGGCTTGGTATCGCATGGGTCATGCCTAAGAGGGTGATAGATCTACTATCTTGTTGGCGAGGGATTAGGGGCAATCGCCAAATCGCTGTTGTATGGAAGATGGTACTTTTATGTTTAATGTGGTGTACATGGAACGAACAAAATGGCCGCTGCTTTGAGGATATGGAACGCTCTCCGGACAGTTTTAGAGGTTTCTTCTTTCATACTTTGTTGCTCTGGGCCTCTTCTATTGTATGGGATGGAATGAGTCTTAATGTTTTGTATACTACTATCAGTAACACGTAGTTTGTAATTAGGCTCTTTCTTGTATACTTCTTGTGTATTCGGGCTTTGTCTATTTACGTGGATCAATAAAACTTCTTTTTACCTATAAAAAAAAACAATTATATATGTTTTTCTATACCAAATTCCAATATAGGACTCCTCCACTCTAAATGGATAGAGGAATTGAGAAGTTGTCTTTCAATTCCTTAAAGAACAATACTATTTTTCAATCAGATTTGCCAATGCGATACATTTTAAATAACACATTTTTAGTGAATGCATATGCTTACAATTTAAACAGATTATTACTTAAAATATGATATATTAGCAAGTATAATTGGGGATGAGAAAATTTGTGATGAACAATATCAATCACGTACATTAATATTGGGTCAATAAAATCCAAGATTAAACTCACCAGTCTATTCTTGCAAAGTAGAAAATGCCATATACAGAGAATGATCTTTTATATACATACATGTAAAGATAACTAATTGACATTCTAGGTGGTCACTTGGAGAGATTTGTGGTCTAGATGATGCCACATCATGTGTGCAAAATGAATGCTCCTAATAGTGACTTCTATCTATATTTATTCTTTTTTATTAGACAAGTATGGACGAGGTGGTACTCTTATCGTATAATAATATATCATATTATTAAAATTGTACTAATTTTAATTGACATAACATCCTATAATAAGATGAGAGTACCATTTATCCATACTCTAAAAAAAAATTAGTACTTGATTTTTGACACCTCCATTCGTCTTTAAAATATAAAGCAAAACGATTGATTCATAGGTTCATGCCCACGAGACAAAAAACGAGGGGAGAACAAAAATATGAGAGCATGAACCCTTGCATACACTGCATAGTCACGGTTCTTTAACCAAAAAAAAGAAAAGCAAGGACAATTCATTAGGACAAATTGTCACAACCCAAAAAAGAATAGCTGTGGGATCTGAACAATTAGTGAAGACATCCCAATCTCCATGGATCCAACTTCAATCCTCCTTGCTGATAGCATCTCACACAAATAGCATTTACCAATATCTGAAAAATGAAAACTACAAAAAAAAAAAAAAAAACTATCCAGTAAGGTGGGAAGCATCCACCTCAGTTGATGAAATACTTGAGACATCAGGGCTGTAACCTTTATCTCCTAAAGATCTTCGGCTTGCAAAAAGACCTGATGGTGATCTAGTATGGTCGTGCATGGCCTTTCATATGAAATTTACCTGTCAATATTTTACAACATAACCAGAAAACTCTGGACCACTTGTGATCCATGAATAGCCAAATAAGCAATTTCTACAATATGGGTTAGGCTTACAAAATAAAGCAAAAGAATTTCAGAAGGGGGTGCATCCAGCGATATCCACATCCTAAATCTTTGCCTTCTTTAGCATCTTCTACCCATCAGCTTCCTTGACTACCCTGCCATGCACCACTATCTATCATCATCTTCGGTGTATTTTGTCATCCTTTACTGCCACTACAATCTCATTTGTTCTCTGTGTGGGTATTCCCTACCATCTCATCTACATTTATTTTGGGGGTACTCTGGAACATCTCCTCCTCGACTCTTCCACAGTTCTTCAACATAGGCTCCTACTTAGCTTCCATTATAACCTGAAGAAGTTCCAAAGAGGTAGCTGCTGGATCCAACTCCCGACAACCCTTTGGAGCGTCATGAGCTTCTTGGCCTGTAAGCAAGTAATTAGGGACCTGATGAGAAAAGCGAAACATTTCTTCTTTGGGAATCCTTCTGACCTCCTTGGGGTCCATGTGCCTTTGAAACACTGTCCTGAAACCAGTAACTTTAATAAGAGGAACAACAGACACACCTTGTTCCACATTAAAGTCATCAAGCACTTCCACCATGTCATATTTGTGTATCAAGTCATCTGGTATATGCTCATTCCAATTTGGGGACCAATTTCTATACAGAGCCCAGACTTCTCCCTCTTTTGGATATATGCAAATGACCCCGCGAATGCCTTTTGTCCACATAACCTTGTGAGAGAAAGAGTTTAATGTTTCTGTCGTTTCCTGTCTGCCAATCCTGAAATCCCCACATGTTTTCGAGAAACCAGAACCTATCCAGTCTATTGGGCCCAATTCCTGGTTGCTTCTTGAGTTAAGCCAACTGATCCGCATTTTAAATGGCTTCAAAGAGATCACCTTATGAACTCGAGCGTAGTAACGAGGCATACCATCATCATCATCATATGCAGCCCAGACCTGGTCATCCTCAAAGGAACTTTCAGATCTGTCCAGGTCAAAATTGTGAAAATCAGAATCTGGAACATTGATTGACATAGGTTCAACATCCTGTTGATCTGTATCATCATCCATACGGTTAGAGATAGAATTGTTTTGCTGTCTTTTATTGCTAACATCTGACTCACCCCCCTTATGCAGGCCATATGTGTCACCATTCACCACACCCAGCTTCTTCTTAGACTCTTTGTCTTTCACCTTCTCCTTCTCTTTCTTTGAAGTATTTGCTTCAGTTAATGAGCTCCATTCTTTAAGTTTCTTGCGGAGTTCACTCTGAGCCTTTTCCAGTAGCATTTTCTGTATTTCAGAAAACATCAATTCTCTCTCACTGTTGGACTTATTATAAGTACCAGAAAAACCATAAAATCTTTCTGTTTCAGAACAACCCCTAGTTGGTTCTGATAAGCCTACCATGCCAGTTCCTCCATTTCCCATAGTCATTTGATTTGCCGCATGGCCTCCATAACTGTTCAAACAATTATCATCTAGCTTTCTCTTCTTCAAGTGTATATCTCCTTTAAGGGCAGAATTACCCGTGCCCTTAAATAGATGACTCCTCTCCCATTCGGGGGCAGCCGACCATTCTTCCTCACACTCTCTCTTTACTCTCTCACTAGCCTGTTCAACAACAGTTGCAGCTTGAGCAGCAGCAGAACTTGATGCAGCAGTACAACCAAAATCAGCCCCTCCGGAGAAAGAATTCCAGTGGAAGTTTGTGTTACTGAATGAATTCAGACCTTCATTATATGGGTTACTAACTCCAGGATGATGTCTTGAATTCTGATGTGTCTTGCGAGAAGACCAACTAGAGGACTTAAAAACATTAGGAGGTGGAGGCTTCTCTAAAGCCATAAAAGCTTCGTTACAATTAGGGCAAAGCAGAGTGTGATTTAAATAAGTCCTGAGGTACTCATAATGTGTCCTGCATCTATTACAAATGGTCCAAAAAGTATTAGTTTTGATATGTGGAGGAGGAACTGAAGAGGGGCCCACCTGATTGCTGCTATGACTATTCCTCGCAGTTGAAGCAACATTCCTGGTAACATTATGAAAGCCATTTGCTCTGGGTGGCACTGATGGACCACCACTCCGGGCTGAAGCATTCTGCTGAAATCCTTTCAAATTCCTCTTCTGGTTATATGATAATCTCTTAGCCTTATCTGATAACAAACTCCAGGCCTCGGAAACCAACTTAAATGCGCCCTCTGCACCTAAACACTTGTTTTTATCAGGATGAAGCATGAGAGCTAGCTTCCTGTATTGTTTCTTTACTGTCTCATCATCAGCCAAGGGATTTACACCAAGTACACCATACCAATCTGCTTCCCCACCTATTTTGTTTTCAGAATAGATATAGACATCAAGTGTCATTAACATTTGAGAGAGCCCCTCAAGCTCGGGATACAAATTTTGAGCCTTCAAGGCAAATTTCTTTGAAGCAGCATAATTTCTCTCCATAAACTTCCTCTCAGCAATTTCTTTAGTCCTGACAGCCTCATCTTTATTGCACTCCATAGTACTTTCTTCCTCTCACTACCTATACTAAATATAAGCAATATATAACCCCAAGCAACCTTCAATCGTTATGAACCTGAACCCAAAAATAAGAAAATCAAAATTACAATATAAAAAGGAGACATTAATATCAAATTTTGGCCAATGATACATGAATCCCAAGTTTTAACTACTTCTGAAAGGAACAATAAGATAAAAATCACATCATTCATTTGTAGAACTTTTGAGTTCCACAAATCCAATTACTTGAAATGGCAAACCAACCATGCTACTATATTGAACAGGAAGATATGTCCAAACAACTTGAAATGACTCTCCATCATCTTATCATCAATCTGTGTCAGCCCCACTTATGAATAACAACAATCCTTATCTTCTCTAGTGTAGCCAGTCGCCACACATCTATCTTAACAAGCTGATCTCAACTACAATCATTTTAAAGAAGTTTTTCTTGATTGCCAAACAGTCTGAACCATACAGTATAGTTGGGCCATAAAACAATTCTATAAAGTTTTCCCATTTGCTTTATGGGTATCCTACAATCATATAGTATTCCAGATGCATCTCTCAACTTCATGCAGCCTGCCCAAATTATATGAGAAAAATCCTCTTCAAGCTCCCCAGCATTGTGTAATAAATCAACCAAGATACCCAAAAGGACCACTTTGTTACTTATGGACGATAATGGACACATTTCATATTAACCAGACACAACACCTTGAAACTACTCAAACGCGTATAAACTTCCTTATGAATAACAGCTAAACAAAGGCATAAAACATGCAAGTATCACAAATCTGAAGATTTAGTAATCATTGATAGATTATATTAAAAGGGGGAAAGGCCCTTTTATGATGTTTGTCTTCAATAATTGTGATTTGCGATCATGAAATAGGGAAAATAATAATGAAAAATGATAGTAGGTGAAAACTAGGCTGGCGGGATGGAAGAGGCAGTACTTATTTAAGGGAGTGAGAATATCAGTCTGATTAACAGTACTCTTTCACATTTGTCCACCTACTTTATGTCTCTGTTTCCCCTTCCTGCAAGTGTAACCAACCACCTTGAGAAGTTTTAGAGAGATTTTTTTATGGGGTGGCATGGGAGAGGAGTTGAAATTCCATCTTGTGAATTGCCCCAATGTGTGTTCTCTAATCTCCAAGGGCAGGTTAGGAATCAGGAAATTGATTACATCCAACCATTCAACTGTGCCCTTCTAGGAAGTGGCTATGACGATATCTCAATGAAAGAGATGGCCCATGGAGAAAGGTTATGTCATTTTTTTTTATAAGTATAGGATTATGTCATTGAATACTAATAGATTAGTGAAGCCACCAAAAGGGAGAAGACTACTATCAGGTCAGTGTCAATAGAGTCAGCCATCATGGACGTCAAATTCGGAAGAGTGGTGAAATGTTACGATTGTTTAGCCAAATCAGTATCCAATGGTCCTAGGACGAATGGATAGGTCTTCAACACATAAATACATCACGAAGCCATCCTTATTTAACAAGATTTTCCTTTTACTTTTATCCATAAAATGTAGGTTCGGGTAAAAAAGAAATCGTTCAGAAAGCGCCTATACCTTTTTTTGGATCAGAAGTGCGTCACCTATATACTCATATGTCCAGCGCTCAACACCACGAAATTTGAAATAATGGATAAACATTGAACACCACTAAGAACTGTATCACACAACAAATAAATAATTCATTTAATACTGAATTACAGCCAACATTCAGTAAGCCCACGAAATGTAGCAAATAATAAACCCGCCGCCTTTTCTTCACGGTTTATTTTCCCACAAACCATTGAAAACACAATGAAGAAAACTTTAAGAAAGTACAGAAAAATGAACTAGGGAAGCATTAAAGGTGATAATTCACAAACTGAATTCACATGGAGAACTCAAAATTTCAAGTTAGCAAAAAGTTGGCCGTGGATCTACAGGGGCAGAGGAATCAGAGTATAATTCAATTTCCAGTAACACCATTTGAAATCTTAACCATTCAGTATTTTGCAAAAGGAAACCCTAGATTCTGTGATTTTCACAGACAATAGAAATATTTATCAGCAAAATTTATTGCTTTCTAAAGGAAAATCGAAAAATGGAGAATAGAGTAAATACCCATTGGAGAAAGGTCTCCGACTTGAAGAGATTTAGAATCCGAGAAGACCATCCCCGTGCAGAGTCCCCTATTTGTCAAAACCGCCCAAGAACATCAGAGGAATTCTCGGATGCCCTTGTAACTTTAAATAAATAAATAATAATAATAATAATAACAAATGAAAAAAAAAAAAGAAGTTAGTATGGGTTTGGTTTTTTCGTTAACCCTCATACACTTTATTTTGTAAGGAGCTGGAACCTATATGTTTAACTATGGTTAAATTTTAACTATTGGGTTGAGTTTGCAATGTGCTAGAAATGTTGAAGCATATAAATAAAAGATAAATACATGAGTTTATATTGTATTTATTTTTGTTTATGTGAATTTGTTTAACAACATAGCATTATCTAATATTTATGTATCTATCTCTCTCTTTTTTGACTAAGTAAAAATTATAAAAATAAAACTTATTAAGAATTATGTTCACAAAAGTTTTCATTTCCCAACTAATAAAAGTTTTATGGAAATAATTTATCATCACACATTTTGGTGTGCAATCCCCCCCACCCCCTCCCAACAAAAGTAGGGTAATTCCAACTACACAATATTAAAATGAAATTGTGAGGTGGCTAACCTATCTATCTCTCATTTTTAAGTTGTGTAGATACATACTCATACTCATAATGTAACTAATCACTAACCTACTTCAAGAAAAGCATAATTTGAAGCCACAATCCCTTTCAGTTCATAATAAGCTTACATCTAGTTCCTGAACAGATGGACTCCCACCCTACCAAAATTGTGTCTTGTATCCGTTAGTTTATCTATAAATACTTTACTTGCCGAGAAAAAAAAAAAAAAAAAAAGACGGACTCTGTTAGGAGATCCGCAACTGTTCATACATGGCATTAATTGTAGAAAGTGATGCATATTTTAATGAAAAATGAACTCAACAACATAAGGATGTTCTATAATTTGTCAAGATATAATGAATGAGTGTGAATGTGCTACCAGATCATCTCAAAATTACTGTTTAAATAATCTTTTTGACATGCCAGTGTCACGTGATTTATTGTAAAAGCAAAACAAACACTAAGAGGCATTAAAAAACATAAAATGAAAAATAAAACCCTAAGTTCCTCCTCAGTACCCGTTCTATTTTTAATCTCCCGACCATCGAGTAATTAATCAATCGGAGTGGATTTCAGTCTTCTTTTATATTTTCAGACACTCTTTTGTGTTTGTTTTTTTTTTTTTTTTCATGATAAACCATATGATAGTGCCACATCAAGAGAGTCATTTGAGCGGTAAACTTCATATGACTAGATAGCATTTTTTATAGAGAAGTGGTACATTCATATAGTATATTATAAAAATAAATTTATAAACTAACATGAATTTATATGATATGTTAGATATATTTTACAATTTATCGTATCATATCAAGCATCGCCAATATTTAAATTTACTTTCGCAACAGATTGGATAAAACATTCCTCTTTATGAATAAAGTCTTGGGATTTGGCATAAAATGAGTAGCTAACAAGTAGCCAATTTATGCACAAAATCTTTGAGGTACGATACCACGATCACCCTACAGAACAAAGTACAGTCACTAAATTGAAGAGTACAGTCTCTATATATAGTTCGGTGCAGTGGGATTCCATTTCAAAAGGTCTCCTCCTCGTTGCTGACTCTTCCGTTCCACTTTCCTCGTGATAAGATAACGAAGTCTTGGTAAACCATACCGAAGACTACTTTCGAATAAAAACAGATCTGAAAACTGAAAATGAAAAACCATTGCGGTCTCTTTCGGCGATTCGCTCTGAAAACAAACACCTTCAGAACTTTCGTCTTTCCGCCACAGTACCACTAAAATCTCTTTTACCCTGGAGCTCTGTTTTTTTTTTTTCACTCGTTTTTTTTGTGGGTTCAGTGACTCCTTTTGTAGGCAGGGTTGCTGGTTCTTCGTTTTCTTTTTTATGCAATGGTATTGATATCGTGACAAAGGGGTTGGAAGAGAAAGTAGCAGGTATAATTGTTAATTGTTGTCCCCGCCCTTTTTATTTCCCTTTATTATGTTCTTTTCCTTTTTCGTCATGAGCAAACTGAGGATGGGGTTGTTGTAGGATTAACTGTAGCGTGACTGGAGCTATCACCGTATTTTTCTTCCATATTATGTGAAATGCGGCCATTTTTTTTGTAATTTGCTCCATTCATAGTGATAGTAGGCCTATGGCTTCTAGTGCCTTGTAAGAAACAGTGCAGCCATTATTCACTTTCAATGGAACATCCTATATGGCCTTTAACGAATCCCTTCATAATGCATTACTCACACGCATGAATGTGTCTATAAGTTAATGTAACGGGAATGGCCTAAAGGACATCAATTGTTCTGGTATCTGATCTGTAATTTGTCTCTCCGACAAAGAATAGGATCCTTGCTGGCCAACACACATGGTCTAATCTTGAGAGCTTTGGTGCACGATAGAGGCAATGAACCGCATCCAATTTTCACCACTATAATGTTGATTCCATGTTATCAATTTTGCTCATATTTATCATTTCTCTCATTTACATCATCCATATTTCAATCTGCAATGAGAAAATTCATGATTCTTCCAGTCTATGTATGTATTCTTCACCTGAATGGGTATATGGATATTGCATAATCATTTGACCTAGTCTATTGGAGATTTTGTGACAGCTAATTGCTCTCGCAAAAGAAGAAAAAGAAAGGTCATTATGGTTAGGTGTTTCAACTTTCCATTCCTATGTTTATAAGTAGTGGTTAAAGGGTTCATCAATTTTTACTTATAAATTTTTATTTAATCTACACATTACTATGTAGACCCAATGTCATCTGATGGAGGTCCCATGTACCTAATTTAAAGCATAGTTGAAATCTTGTCATCTCATTTAATTGGGAGTCGATCTTTACTTTGAGTCCTTATAGGAGTTTATTTCTTTGATTGTGCAAGAATTCTATTTTATTTGGTTTAGGAGTCCAGTAATGCATCAAATTCTTGAGGGTTAGTCTATTTTAAATTATATTTAATTTCGAATTTCCCCTTTTATAAAAAAGAGAAGTATTTCAACAAAAAACTTGTGGTTTCTTTCCCAAAAAGAGATATCTATTTTTGTGGTCTCTCCTATCCAAAAGGAGTTTTTCATTGAATTTTCCTCTACCATTTGTGAGATAGATCTTGGATATTCATCAGCATTTGGCACTGATACTAGGTAAGTTGAATAGCTTTCTCAGTGGGGTACATATATGTGCTCTGAAAATCTTCATGGCACCTGTATACTTTGATTGCAATCTCATACCAAAAAGTCACATAATCAAAGTTGACTGCTTTTATGATACTTCAGGTGCAATCTGGCTTTCTGTGAGTTGAGTTTTTGCCATCAACTTTTTTCGTTCTCTTGGTCATACATCCTGTGCAGCTTCAAGGAATATCCATAACCCTAAAGTAATCGTGATTCTCTGAAATGATATAATGATGTTAAAGGTTCTATTATCCGTATCTTAGAATTAGTGAAAGTTCTTATTTTACCTGAAGCGTTCTGCAAGAAGTCTTTTCAGAACTATCGATCGCCCTACTAAAAAAGCAGTGGTTGGCCAATGTAAAATCAATACCCAGGCCTTATACTGGTGAGGTTCTTCGGAACCCAACCCAGGCTTTGTTACTGGGGGTAATTATAGAACCAGCTTGTTATTTTTTTTCCCCACATCATTAAGTAAAGGGAACTTTACAGGAATCCGAAGGTTCAGCTGAAGAAAGGTGTCAAGGCATGTAACATATGAGCCATGCAGTGACCAACAAAATAATTCACCTGAGGCTTCTATGGTGGACTCTGGTTCAGCATCCATTTCAAGAAACATGAGCAGAAGAGTTATATGCGAAGAAAGTGATTTTGTAAGTAACATGATCTGATGTCCATTTGCAGCTGTATGATTATGCTGTTTAATTAAATGAGAGTTAACTGAATTATACAATGTTTATCTTTGTTTGTTATAAATCATTTGTTTAGGTTCACAGCTTGATTGAAATGTGCTTGCGGTTGTATATGAACAAAAATGAGGTGGTGGAAACCCTTCTGTGCCTTGCAAATATTGAACCTGGCTTCACCACCTTGGGTAAGATACTATTTTATTCTCTAGAAGTTCCCCCATTCTCACATCGTTTCCCATTGTGAAACAGCCATTTGCCCCAAAAGTTAAAAATTGATGGAAAGAAGTAGATTTAATTATCTATATTATATCCTTGACACTCCCTCTCACATGTGGGTTGGACTCTCCTTCAATAAGTGGGTCCAACACGTGGAATATTTAATCAAATGAGGTAGAGTGTAAAGTCAAAATTCGAACTTAGGACCTCTGCTCTAATACCCTGTGAAACCACAACTTATCCCAAAAGTTCAAGCTGTTGGGAATAGACAGATTTAATTACTTATATATCATTTGAGAGCTGTCCCGTGGGGTCCCCCCGGGGGGGGGGGGGGGAATGTTCATTTAAATGAAAATAAAAAAGTAGTAGGAACATTATATTCCATTGTTGCTCAGCAGCAAATTCAATGAAATTATGCAAGTCACAGAGCACCTGTAGAATTGGAACCCATAATTACTCAATACTTTATTTTATTGTTATCTTCTTCATCCAATTGCTCTAATGTCGAAGTTTTCATTTTTCTTTAACTTAGTATGGCAGAGGCTTGAAGAAGAAAATGCAGAATTTTTCAAGTCTTACTACCTAAGGGTAAAGCTGAACAAACAAATCCAATTGTTCAATGATTTACTCAAGAAGCAGTCCGAACTATTGAACAGTTCTTCACCTCAGAAGGTTCCATTGCCTTCTATGCAGAGTGGGATTCATTGCATGCCGGGTAAGTTTTTCTGCAAAATTTCGTAGGATATTTAAGCCGTGAACAAATTTGAAACTGTAAAACCGAAAACTGATGAGTGGGAATATACTCTCTTAGCTCTTTTAGGTGCCATAATATAAAATGTCTATCTGGCTGGTCAACTTTTTGAGCTAATTACTTTCAATGGTTTTCGGCACACTTCTTTTATTTCTTGGTTTGGATCAAGATCAATATAAAACTTTATTCCAAAGGTATTAGATTTATTCCAAGTATAAATACAATTCTATAAGCACCTTTGAAATGAATACAACCTTTAATGATTGATGACATTGCTGACCATGTCGACCATGCCCAAGGATTGAAATTCTACAGTATAGTAATGCAGACTTTGATTAGAGGACAAAAGATTGGCTCCAAAGGGCTCTTTAAGAAATATCATATGGATTTTATCTTTTTCCCCACCGTGAAATTGCACTTCCTTATATACAAAATCAAATCATACGAAAAGGAACCTTTGTTATGTATTGACTATTGATTGGAAGTGAGATGATTCCTCACTTGTTTAATGGTCTTTGTTACGTAGCTCATGTTGAAAAGCTTAACTAGTTAATTGGTACATGGATGTTTTTCATGAATCATTGTTTAGAAAATTTTCAACTTTTTGAAAGAAAACATCTTCCAATGTACTTAGAGAATGTCATCACCAAACAAGTGTCTTCTCTGATTGTTGCGAAGTAAAAGTGCCTTGACTTGTGGGAGTTCTGGGTTTAGTTTGCCAGCTTTAAGGCCTTGCAGAAGAAAATCCAATTTCACCTGCATTTCTAGCATACCAGCCATACCAAACCTCACTTGAAAAAATGGCATATCCCTTTACAAACACAAGTCTTGTTCCCAAGGTAGGAGCCAGAATAAGTGTTCACTCTCCACTCCATTCCATTTGAACCAAATTGACTCTAATTAAGAGTTAGCAGTGTTAGTCCTTTGCCATTTCTGTATTATGACTATCATTGTAATTCACTTTTTTTTTCCCTGTAATGCAGTTAATTATCCACCTCTGGGGTATCCAATTCTGCAGCAGCCTTCAATTTCTTTTATGAGTCAATCCCCAAGTTATTTTGTAGACCGTATGCCCAGCTGTCAGGCGGTACACAGAATCCCTTCACCAGGCAATTTCAACCCTACACAAATAAATTCTGGGAAATAGTGAGAATTTTATCGCTTATCCAATTTTTTTCCTCCCTGTCATTTGTCTTTGTTGGTTGTTCAATACGTTTTTGTTATATGCATGAGTAACTCTAAAAGAGAGCCTGTATTCAATAGACACATTCTATATTTAATATTCAACTTTTAGATCTGCTTCTGGCTCATTTATTGCATATATTGCACAGAGACATTACAAACATATCTGAATTTTCTGATTGCATATAAAATTGAATGACATTATCTTGTCTATAGATAAATGTTGTCCACAACCAACATTGTGCAACTACTGATTCATTTCAATTTTCTTGTCTATCAAGTCTGGTTGAATAAGAACTGAGGGTCTTAAAAGCAGATGTCACCTGCCATTTGCCCACCTACACTTTTAAATGAAAGAGAGAAAGGGGACACGCACAGTTACTTTTTGTGATCACTTAAAGGAGTAAGACCATGCAGTAGGAGAAAGGGATGGGGCTTGATTTTGGCTTCGTGAGTTGGGATTAGTTAGGTAAAAAGTAGTGGACCTTCACCTTAATTATTCTAGACTAAGACCTAGATGATGACTGAGGAGTTAATTTGAGTTCATTTAGAATTAATACTTTCTTTTGTGTTAAACTGTTTATTTTGCCAAAGCTTACTTCATGTCGATTCGAAAAAAAAAAAAAAAAAAAAGAGTCACTATGAAGTGGCATGGGAGCTTTACTCCACTGGGTACATGCTTTCACTCCTGTTTCTGTCTTCTCTCTGCCTGGAGTTATACTCTCTGTCTCAGATTTCTAAATCCTATTTATTTCTTTCATCAAATGTTGGCTGAACTCGAGAGATTGATTCTCAGGACTTGTACAGAACTTAATTGTTAAATGGCATGGTAGGAACAAGTGAGAATTATCTATGGCCTCATTTATCATATGTACTTGCTAGCTTACTGCTTTTCTCCTTGTTGAAATATGGTGGCCAGCTGTGCCGCCCATACAGTACCTTCCATTCCTACTTGTTCTACCAAGTTGGAGAATCATTCAAGTTCTGCATTAATGGCATCCTGTGGCCAAGTTCCCTTCACTTTATCAGCGATGGCAGGACTTGGAATGGAAACACCAGCACTTAATGCTACAAATAATCTTCATGTGGAAAATGTAGAAGGGTTGCAACTTGGCTCTGATGGTCAAACTGGACCACCCAAGGAACTTCAATCATTGGTGCAGATTTCTCGGAATTCAAGCGTCTCAGATATAGCTGCGGGGTGGCCAAACTTACAAGGTGATATGTGGCTATCTTTCTTAAAAGCTTTGCTTAATTTGAGCAATTGTTGGTCCAGGTGCAGCTAGTTGTCACGCAATTGATTATCTATCACCTTTGAGTTATGATTCCAAACTTGCACAAGTTGGTGGTTTGGCACTTGACTAATAGTTGGTTGAGTCTAAATTAGTAAGAAACTCGTAGTTTCTTGGGTATAATAAAATATGAGTGTTTGTGAAAGCGAAAGTGCATTTCACTCCAAAAGAGAGAAGTGGAGCAGTGTCCAAATATAGTTGCTAAATCACATTTATTTAAGAATGTAGGGAACATGTTTTTGTACCATCATGGTTTGATGAAAAGCTTTCATTTTAATGGTTTACCCATGTACAGTTTTGTACAGTACTTTGGCCTTTCCTTAGTATAGTATTGACAATTCCATGGGCACTCCAGCGGCTTCTAGTTTGAATGAGCAAGAAAACTGCAAAAATCGTCAACTGGATCTGCATTTATGAAATAAAAGTATAGTAGAAGCTGTCATGCATTTATTATTAGTAAATCGTAACCCCCCCTTTTGTCCAACTCCTATCTCTTACCTTTCTGTGTCTCTCTCTTCTCCTAGAGTGACTGGAAGAACTCCATTCTTACCATCTCTTAACACGTTTCTATTTTTTGACAGATGTTGGAACACCAGGCAACTTATTCGGGCGGCTCCATTTTACCTTTTGATGCAGATGTGTTGCTCGATTCTGCAGAGCAAAAATCCGTGGTTTAAGTAAAGCTCGCTTGCTTAATATGATGTTTTCTATGTTGAACCAACTGGATTACAATCTTCTTAGCGTACGAGTTTTGGAAATAAACTATGCATGAAGAACATTAATTCTGAAGAGAGAGAGAGAGAGAGAGCAAGAGAGAGAGAGTTGGTTCACATTCAAGAAATGCGGTCATGTTAAATATTTTTGAAGTGTGTATGGAGGGGTTGGACTGCATATATAGGCAGGGACCCTACCCCAAATAACTGCAATGGATCAGTTCCTTTAGGGTAGGTTTGGCAAGTGGGATGAGACACAAAATTCTCATCTTATTTCATCATTATAATTTTTTCAAATTCTTATATAAAATATAATAAACAATTAAATTTTTTCAAATCTCAATTTAACTTTTCAAATTTCAAAACAATAATAATATTAAAAAATTATATTTTAAACTTTAATATAGAACAAACAATTCTCATCTCACGATTTAGATGGTCATTCTTATATAAACTTTTTCAAATCTCAATTAAACTTTTTTAAATCTCAATTAAAATTTTTCAAATCTCAAAACAATAATAATATTAAAAAATTATATTTTAAACTTTAATATAGAATAAAAAATTCTCATCTCACGATTTAGATGGTCATTCAGATGCGTGGTACTCATGCGATTTAAGGGTGGATCAAACCACAGGCCTAAGAATAGTCTACCATAGTATATTATAATTCTATTAGCGACTCCCCTTGTGGCCACATGATGCGGGGCCAGTGCATAATTTTGCACACAAGGATAAGTGTGTTGGCTAATTAGATAAATCAAATAATTCAAGACAGGTCATGCATAGCATAAACATTAGTAAAAGCAATCATGAATTTTAATTCTCTTATGTATGAAATTTTTTTTATGAAATCTTTATATTTATTATGTTTACGTGTGATGGGTGTTTTACTGAGCTTTCGACTCATTTTAATTTTATTTTATATTTTTTAACTACCCAAGTGAGGATGATGAGTATGAGCCAGCAGGTTAGGCTTAGATGAAGTAGTTGATTTAGTTCCAGACTTCTTAGATTAAATTATTTTGGTGAAAGACATTTTATTCAGCTATTGAAGTTTTTTTTTAATATTATTGGAGACATGTTTTATTAAATAATTCTTTTTATTAAATAAATATTTATTTTATTAAATTATGAAATGTCTTGCTTGGCTATTTTATGAAAACACGTGACATCCCTAATTTTAGAGAAGAGGGTGTAACAATGACCAATGGGTCCTTAGCCCTGAATCAGAGGAAGTCTTGTGATGTTGAATGACCAAGGTAGGGAACAAAGTGAAGGTAGAGTTGTTGATTCACTAACATGGGTAAGGAGCTGACAACACAATGCGGGAAACTTAGTTAAAAGAAGCTTTTCCCCACCTTGCGAGTAAGGTATTTTGAGCAATGGAGAAACTTGTGTGAAGTGGTTCGAGATGAAGGAAAGTAGGAGAAGACCTTAGTTTCCATGGGGTTTGTTCTTTATTGTGTCAATTAACTTATGTATAAGTTAACTAGTTACTTTATGTTTACTTGTTCAATAGACTTGTCTTAATGGGTCTTTATGTTATTTATGTAACTTATTAAGTAGATTGTCATAGTGGGTCGGGAAGGTTGTTCGTTAGTGACTCGGTCATATAAAGTTGGACTTCTTGTTTATTTGCTTTGTTACTAGAGTGGCCCTTTTTACTTATTTGCTTATATTAGCCTATGGCCATAGAAATAGGGATATAGTAAAGGGACTCTGACAGTATATTACTGTTGGGAAATATTGTAAAGGTATGTGGAAAGTAATAGAATTTCTCATTCATCTTTTTCCCTTCTTCTTCTCTATAGGGGTGCTCTATTCGAAGTGAGCATATCTGGATTTTTTCCTTAGAGGTCTGGTGTGCAACATAATGTACAAGACTTCTTTGCCCTCACTAGTTTTTGTTATGTAGCAACGGTTTTGGGAGTGAGAAGCGAAAAAAGGGTTTTGGAAAGAATTAAGGTTTTAACAAAAAAAGAGATGGAGTTCTGCTAGAAAGTACAAGGCCCAAAATCATTTCGCGCAACAATTGGTTATTAATATAGTTCTCGATTGGGGTTAAAGCCCAAAAACATTTTCAATTCAAGTTCCATGTTCCTCCCTATATGACCGAGTCATGCCTAATAATATAAGTTTTCTGTTAGGATTAAAGTCCAAAAGTAATTACAATTCAAGTTTCACCTTCCTCCCTATATGATTTATGTACAATTGAAAATAAAAATAATAATAACTGATGATTCACTTTGGAAACAACGACATAAAATTATTAAAAAAATTATTTGCAAGCCTATTTTTTATTTACATGCTCAACACACCAGATTTACAAATAACAAACCTTTGGAAATGACTGAAATCGGTACATCCAGATTTACAAATAACAAACCTTTGGAAATGACTGAAATCGGTACATCCAATTCCTCGATATACATTGAATATAAGAATTTCAACAATAAAGGATTACCTTGGCCATCAATCCACACCGGGAGCATACATTTAACAATTGGGTTGCATATAATTTGGGGGCCCGAATCATCAGTTATTAAGTTCATTGCATACAAGGGCTGAATCATTTTCAAAATAATTACCTCAATTATTAATTTTAACAATAAATCACCCCATACATTGAACTATAATTCATAAAAAAAAAAAAAAAAATGGATGAATGGTCTATGTTATAATTTAGATCACCCAAAAAAAAAAAATTTCCAATGAGTTTCCAAATGTGACATAGATGAATCGTTGAGCTATACTAAGAATATAATACAAATAACTAAATCTACCACTTTCCATTAGTTTAAACTTTTTTGATAAATAGTGATTTCATATAGTATCAAAGCATATATCCTAAGTTCGAATTCTTGAGTTATAAATTCTACCACTTCCTATCAGTTTGAGTTTTCTAGGCAAATGATGATTAAACTACTTGTAATAGTAATGCCCAAACCATTTATATGAGCTATTAGCCATGCATGCATGGTTACATTCGTTGTGTCTTGCATCGATCTCACTTGTGCCCCCAACAACTTTTGATAGAATTAGCAACAATAAAAATGGAAACGAGAAGGCATAGATATTTCCTATACGATCTTGAGTTGCGTATATAATGATCATGATTTAGTGTGCTCCAAACATATATGCAGCAAATATGGTCAATATATACATGGATGGATATATACGAGGTAAGAAAATTCACATGTATGGTATCTGTATATATGTATATATAGAATACTACCTTGATTAGGAGATCATGTATTTATTTACTTTCTTATTTCACTTGGCCTCTTTCCCTATAAATAAACCATCTTATTGTACATAACATTCATTCAAAAATATAAAAGTGTATTTCAAATTCTATTTTTACTTATTTTCATCATGGCCTCAGAGCCACATGTTCCCTGTAGACTCTTTGCTTAGTTTTTTCGGAATTTTTTTTTTCTTGCAAGGTACAAATAATCTGATTTCTGAAAGACCCGATCCCATCCGTTGTCACATGCGCTGTAATGGCCCACCACAATGTTCGGCCCTCAACACCATGATCAACCACAACTATTTTCCTCTTCACATTTTTAATAACATATCCTGATACAAAAGCTACTGGTGAGTTCAACAAGACCAAAATAAATCTACACCAGAGGATCTCGCACGCTCCAGTCAAAGAATTTGGCCACCGTCCATGCGCTGGAAGTCAAACTTCTCCACGTGCAGGACTAAGATGCAAGGCACGTGTCACCATCCCAACGTGCCACGTCAGTTGTTGACTATTGACTTTGACCAGGTGGTCTCTACTCAATATTTTGCACTGGCTCCATATTTTCCATTTGTTTTTGCATTGAACTTTTCTCAATGCCTCAAAGTTCTTATAATTTAGACAATATTGTTCATTCGATCAATCCTATTTTAAATGAACCCAACTACAATATGTGGGCTTAACATATGAAGGTTTTCCTATGAGGATGTCGATTGTGGGGTTATGTATCGGGCAAAATCTCTTCACCTAAGCCTAAAGATGGCGAGACAAAAGATGGTTTTGCTTCACGTCTTGAGAATCGGGATAGTATGCACTTTAAGATATTTTCCTAGTTTATCAATACTTTAGATCTTTCTATTCATAGCCCGTTTCCAAAGCTTAAGAATGGAAACATTGCTTAAAATTTTTAGCACGTCAATTTAACTACATTCATGATGCTTCCTTAGAGCTACAGTTTTAACTAGAGGCCAAATTTTACCAAATGAAGAATCAAGTCAGCCTATTTCTTATTCTTATTCTTAAGTATGCAAATTCGAGAACAATTATCTGCTACAAACCCTCAACTGAACTGCCCTTAAGAGATAGAAGTTGAAAATCTGTGTATTTCATGATGGCACTGCATAAAGATTTTGATCCAACTTGGACTTTCCTTTTGCATTGCACACCTATCCTAAATCTAGAGGTTGCTGTTTCTGAGCTCATCCTTGAAGAAAACCATCGTTCCATCCTGAAAATCCAATATATGGATATGGTTGTGGCAAGTGATTCTCAATATGCTCCTCTAGCCTTCATCTAGCCACTCACCTGCATAGTTGCTCTCCAAGTTTGTTTTATCCAAGTACTGCAAAAAGACTAGACTCTCCATCAATAAATGCCACAAGCTACAATACCAAAAAAAAAAGGGCTTTCACTCAATAGGCTGTCGCGGTTGCTCCATCTGCTCTATCTACAACTGAGTCTATTGTTGAGACTCCATCTAACCCTTCTGCTCTCACTGTAGCTAATGTTGAGGCACTAATTCACTAGGTTTTGTCTCAATCTTCTATTGTGTTGTTTGTCACTTCAGGAAAGTCTTTATGGTTCATCAATTCTGCATGCTTTCCCATATTCTTATGACCCTATCTTGTTTTCCCACAAAACTACGATTTCTCCTAATCCTGTAATTTGTACTGCTAATTAGGGCTAAGCAAAAGTCCAAAAATCAAACTTCGCTTTGGCGCCACTTCGACTATGACAAAACGGGATTAAAATCATGCATGGCTTTTCATAAAATATCTTGATGCATGTATTCTGCAACTAACATGAAACTTATGCATAAATCATGGTATTTATAAATTAATTATGACTTGGGTACATAAAATGGACTTCTAATGGAGGCGTACATGCATAATACACATATAAAAGATATGTCGTTTACTATACATACGTGTAAGGGTATGATCATGCTACTTACCTCGTAGCTTTAATCCAATATTTTTGGAGCGCGGCTGATTACCTATAAAATATGCAAGTAATTTCAGTAAGTTTTTAATTAATCGCGTGCTTCGTTATTAAAACTTGAAAAAGCCTAAAATCCTCGAGATCCTTTAAAATTTTGTCACTCCTTGAATACTTTCATTTTTACAAAATTCCTCCAAATAATATTACACGATTAAATCCTAAAATCCTATTATTCCATATATTGATCTTATAATACTATCTATGCAAACAGGTGTATTTGACCCCCAAAATATACACACATTAAATCTGTAATATTGACATTAAACCGTATTTTAATATTCCTATATCCAACTTTGATTTCATAAGGTTCTGTTGATTACCTCAAAAATATTCCAACTTTTCATGGGTCTAAGTCCTCGTAATAAATTCATATAGCATCCCATATTCAGTCCCGTGAAGTCTTTTGTATCTGCTCAACCTAACTTTTTATGGTGGTGGTCCGACGATGGAGAAGGCTGGGTTACGTGGCCTCCGATGCTAGCGTAACAAGTGCTTTGTTTAGTTTTAGTGAAATAAGGCCTTGCCGTGTTGGGGGTTGATGCGTGAAGGAAGAGGCTCACGGTTCTTTATGGTGCACACGGGTTGGGTCACAGCTTGGCTTCGTGCTAGGTGGTTCTCGGTGCAACTGTACGCAGTGTTGTGGGTTGGTTTCAGACGTGGGTTGTGAGTGACTTGGTCTTGGGTTGTGAGGAAGGAAGGGATGGTGGATGGTCCCCTGAGTGGAGGCTCCCATGGGAGGTTCACTGCGTGTAATGGGTTGTTCGTGCAACATACAACAACGTGAGGATCTTTACGTACGAGGGAGGTTCTTGGGCCTAATAAAAATTTCTGGCCAAGATGATAATTCGTGGACGTATTCAATAAAGCTCATTAATCTATTTTAGAACTAATAGATTATCCATATTTCATCCTTAATAATATTGGTCGGGCCATTACAACTGGAATCTATATGCTATTGATATATGTTGTTTTAGGTCTTTTATGAACCCTATATAGTAACTGTTATTTGGACATTTAGGCTATAAAACTATCCAATGCCATGTTCATTATTCGATTATATATAATTATACTTATTTTCTAAGTTAATATGGAAACTGATCTTTAAGTCAATTTGCCCATTATTTCTCTAAATTTGCATTGCAAAGACACACTACAACAATAGTAGACTTTATATTAGAATTCTGTATATGTATTTGATAGTTGAAGAACTGCATGATGCCTTTTTCTAATGTCCCTTCTAATATTTACTTTTACCTCAATATTTCCTTTTTATTTTTTCTGTATTTGTACATAATTATTTTTTCTTAGTAGTTCCTTTTCGACTGGATTTAGGTTGGCCTTTTTAGTTTGTTCAAAGGTGCAAAAGGACTTGAAGGTAAACACTTTTTCTAGTTCTAATTTATATCGATATCAACTTATAAATAAGTAAGAGAAGGTATTCTGTTTTTTGGTGCATATGGACAGGTGAATGCCTTTTTCATTTTTGTATCATATATTTTTGGAGTTTTTTAAAGCTATCATACATTTTCACCTTGCATGTTAGTGTGTTATTGAAGTCATATTTTTTGTTTTCTTATGGTATTGTGTTGTTAAATGCATCAATTTTATTTTTGTAGTCTATTCTTTATATCCCGCGAACAAGAAGTTGCCACTAAAAACTATTGAGGTATTTTGAAATGTTATGTGAACAGTAGTAAAAAAGTAATGATAGAATATTGAATAGTAGTGAATAGTAATAAAAAGTAATAATAAAATAATGAATAATAATGAAAATACCTCGACACCCAAACGAAATCAAGATGCCTTTTACGGCGATTTTAAAGCACATGTACTTTTGTTATTTACATTTTACATTTTGCGGTGAAGTTAAATCACCGGAAAAAGCCAGACTTAGTTATAGTAAACAATTATTTGTTTCATCTCATAGTTATAAAGTTTTCAAACTCCAATATAAAATATAATAAACAATTTAAATTTTCATATCTCAAAACAAAAATAATTTTACAAAAATACATTCTAACAATATTTTATTCAATTTCTAACTTTATCTCATTTTATCTCTTCTTATCTATGTAACCAAACAAGGCTCGAATTGGATACAAAAATTATTTAATCTCATCTCATCTAATCATTATAACTTTATCAAATTCTCACACAAAATACAATAAATAATTCGATTTTTTCAAATCTCAAAACAATAATAATATCAAAAAATAATATTCTAATAATATTTTATTCAACTTTCAACTTTCATTTCATCTCAACACATTTCATCTCAACTCACTATCCAAATCTAAAAAAATAGTGAGTTGAGATAAGATTAGGGGTGTAACCAGTCTGGTTTGATCCGGTTTTGGACAAAATTTGGAACCGAACCGATATGCACCGGTTTTGCATTTTCAAGAACTGATTCTGCACCAGTTACCCCCATAAACTGGTACTTTCGGTTTTACTGGTTTCGGTTTTACTAGTATTAATAGTTATAATATATATTATAGTATATTATAATATAGAGTGATATAGTATTAGTATAACTATTACCATCACTATATAGTATTAGTATAACTATTAATACAATAGATTATATTGATATAAGATTTTAAAATTTAATATTATATTAATTAGTAATTTATCATATAATATAAAACTATTTTATATATAATTATATATTATATATAAAAATTATATACAATATAAAAAATTATAATATATATATGAACCGGTCTGGCTTGGTCCGATCCAGTTTTAGAAAAAGAAAAACCGGAATTGGAACGATTTTGACCGATTTTAAGAAAAATAAAATTGATACCGGATCGAACCAAACTCGGTACCGAATCAAAACCAAACTCGGTACCAGACCAAATCCACTGGTCCGATCCGGTTTACCAGTTCATTATTTTTTTTTACACCCCTAGATAAGATGGATTAAAATGAGATGCGGTAAAATGAAAATTGAAAGTTAAATTGTTATTATTATTTTTTAATATTATTATTATTTTAAGATTTGAAAAAATTTAAATTGTTTATTATATTTTTTGTGAAATTTTAGAAAAATTGTAATGATTAAATGAGATGAGACGAGTTAAAATGTTTTTTTTATTCCCTCTCCTTAGATGCCGATTTGATAGTGAGTTGAGATAAAATGAATCAAGATAAAAGTTGAATAAAATATTATTAGAATATTATTTTTAATATTATTATTAATTTAAGATTAAAAAAATTAAATTATTTATTATATTTTATATAAAAATTTAGAAAAATTAAAACGATCAGATAAAAGAAAAAATCTTCTTCACACTCTACTATTTATCACACACTCCACACACTTAGTGTATTTGAGTTTAAAAAAAAAAAAAAATTTAGTGCATGGTGCGTGGAGAGTGTAGGTAGATACGTAGAATTGCTCCAGATAAAATACTTGTATCCAAACGGCAAAGTTTTATACTCTTCACCCAATCACCCCCTTCTAGCTTCCCCTACCCGATACTCTCTCTCACACTCTCTCTCCTCTGGGAGTTTTCTGCCGCCTCTTCTCCCGCCTCTGTCTCTCCCTCACCCTCGTCCTGCTCACTCTCTCTGCCATCGCTGCCTCATACTCGTCCCGCTCACTTTGTCTAGAGGTTGAGTCTCTGCCCCACCGTCGCTGTCTGGTAAGCTCTGTCCCTCTCTCCCTCCGTTTCTCTCACTCTCACTCTCCTCTCTCGATTTCGTCTTTAATGCTTTTCATATGGGTTGAGATTTCGTCCTTCTTTGTGGTGGGTTGAGATTTGGAGTTTGATTTTACATATCGTTGAGATTTCGTGTTTGAAATTTTGGGTGGTTAAAAATTAGAAGATGATTAGAGGTAAGCAAACGCAACCTTTAGCCAATCAAATCAAAGGTAGACGTTTTTCGTGATGGACGAGAGCTTTCAAGCTGTGGGACAACTAAGAAAAAAGATCCTCAGATACAGAGAAAGGGCGAGAGAGATAGGGTAGATTGAAGACTTTTTTAAATGGGCCAAGCTTACAGCAAAAGGCATATTATTATAGAAAACTTACAGCAAAAGGTAATGGACCAACATAATGTTCATTGCCCATTACCTTTTGCTAGGAATATTGAATTTATCGTTAAAAGTGTGCATAAAATTTATATGATAAATATGTTGAGTGATATAATTCTGAGAAACATAGTCGTCATAATTAGGGCAGTTTGCTTTGTAATTTGACACTTGGTGGATTAATAAATACTTGTTCTACTTATCAAAAAAACAAAAAAAAAACATAATCGTCATGTAGTTTTACTTCGTTTCTAGGAAAACTTAACAATGGTGGTCAGGTCGTTTATTATAATTTTTTTTGATAAGTAGGTCGTTTATCATAATGATGTGTGATTGCCATAATATGCATTGTTTGGAAACGAAAAATTGATTGCCATAATATATAGGTTCCAGGGAATATATTAGCAGATGTTGTGAGGCAATTCTACTAGGTGTATTCGAGGTGGGTATGGAAGTTTGTATTCACACAGCATTGTTAGCATTAGCAAACCCAGACTTAAAATAGATGGGCCTTGAACATGAATTTTTTTCTCATTCCTTTCCACTTTGCTATTTTCAACTTACTGGGTTGTAGTGTATCATGTATTTTTTTTCAATAGCCGTTGATAAACCTGCTCTGTTCTTTCAATGAAGCCTTCAAGTATATCTTTTGTGTTATATATTTCGTGCCACATATCTTCCAGTTATTTTTGTTTTTCTTAATTGACCTGCAATGGTATCCTTAGAAGCATGCGAAGATCGATGAAGTGTGTGTGTGTGTGTGTTGGGGGGAGGGGGTAGGAATAGTACTGAAAGTGACCTTGAAGATGTAGAACTTGGTGAGTTGTGCAGTGACATGAAGAATAAGATACCAAGCTTAACCATAGCATAAGTGAAGTGGCTATGGTTAAGAAGAGCCTTTATTTATTATTGCTTAGTTTTCTTGGTAACCAAACAGGGGGTAAAGGACTGAAGCTGTATTGGTGGACTGATGCTTTATTTTCTCTTTAATTGATAATAAATTCATATATTGTGTGTAATCCTTTATAATTTCTTGTAGTTGCTGCTATTAGTGTTGTATTATCATCATATTATGTGTATTATCATCAAATTTATGCCATGTTACGTTTTATACAGACAGTTAACAGCATAGCAAATGTAGAGATGATATTGAATTCTTTAGCTCAGTAAGGAAAATTTGGATCTCATTTTTCTTTCGGCTAACAGCTAATCATTGTGAGAATTTAGAAGATGTGTATTTACATATACTTGGTTTATTTTTTGGTGTCTTCATAAGCTCTTATTATATTATATGTTACAATTTCTTTTATAGCACTGAAATTGTTGATATCCTATATTTGAAAATATTGGACAAATATAATTCGTTTGACACTGGTTTACTTTTGTGATGGCTTGCAGGACCTCAAAGTAATTCTATCAACACTTCACCCAGTGGCTTGAGCAAAGAGCATTCAGATTTCTCTGACGTTGCACTTAAGGTGTAATTACCTTAACCCAGTTTTCTGCAGCTTCTTTGGATATGATAATTACTATTTCCATCCATTAGGGTGTAGCCTAGGTTCTTTTAGGGATAGAAGAAAAAAATTAGGTTTTACGTTTCCATTATCTGGATGCTTGTAAAATTTAAGTGATATCAACTTTTGGGTTCTAGCAAGCTACCTTCAGAATTGTTAAAATACATATAACTTGTAGGTTAGAATGGCGGTGAAGGGTGCCCTGGTGGTATGAAATTTTTGCAGGGTTTCCCTTAACACTGTAAATTGAAAGCATGCTCGGTCTTTTTTTTTTTTTTGTGCGCATGTTCAGGCATGACTTATGAGATCGCATAACAACTTGAACATTTTATAATCTTCATGTGTCACTTGAGACAAGCTTTCAGAAAGAGCCTACGGATGCAAGGCTCATACATCATACAGGCAGTCCAATAATATAGCTTTATAGCTGTGATAAGCCAGTGATCCCCCTTTTTATATGGTTTTGTTTTGGTAAAGAATACAGTGGCTTATTTTATTGACATAGAAGAGAGAACATCTTTTTTTTTCTGTATTAAAATAAAGGGTGTGGTGAAGCAGTTTTGTATTGATTTAAGTGACCTTTAATTAACTTTACCACTTATGTGACAGGTTGAAATTGAACTTCCAAGATGGTGCAGTATAACTTTAAGAAGATTACTGTAGTACCAAATGGAAAGGACTTTATTGACATTATTCTATCTCGCACCCAAAGACAAACACCTACTGTTGTCCACAAGGGGTATGCTATTTCCCGTCTCCGTCAGTTTTACATGCGCAAAGTAAAGTATACCCAACAGAACTTTCATGAGAAGCTCTCTACAATCATTGATGAGTTTCCTCGATTGGATGATATCCACCCCTTTTATGGGGACCTTCTTCACGTTCTCTACAACAAAGATCACTACAAGCTCGCCCTTGGTCAAATCAATACTGCAAGGAACCTTATTGGTAAGATTGCTAAAGACTACGTAAAATTGTTGAAGTATGGTGACTCACTGTACCGATGCAAGTGTCTGAAGGTTGCTGCTCTTGGCCGCATGTGTACTGTGATAAAGAGGATTGCTCCTAGTTTGGCGTACTTGGAACAGATTAGGCAACACATGGCGAGGCTACCTTCAATCGACCCGAATACTCGAACGGTCTTGATTTGTGGGTACCCCAATGTTGGCAAGAGTTCATTCATTAACAAGATCACTAGGGCTGATGTAGATGTCCAGCCCTATGCATTCACAACTAAGTCGCTCTTTGTCGGTCATACAGACTACAAATACCTACGGTACCAAGTCATTGATACACCAGGAATTTTGGACCGTCCTTTCGAAGATCGCAACATTATTGAGATGTGCAGCATCACGGCTCTGGCGCATCTGCGTGCTGCTGTGTTGTTCTTCTTAGATATCTCAGGGTCTTGTGGGTATAGCATTGCGCAACAGGCTGCTCTTTTCCACAGCATTAAGTCTCTATTTATGAACAAACCGTTGATTATTGTCTGCAACAAGACCGACTTGCAACCACTGGAAGGGATATCTGAGGAAGACATGAAGTTGGTCATGGAGATGAAAGCTGAAGCTATGAAGACTCTGATTGGTCAGGGAGGTGAGGCTACTAGTGACCAGGGGGTGCTTTTGACCATGAGCACTTTGACCGAAGATGGGGTAATATCTGTAAAAAATGCTGCTTGTGAAAGGTTATTGGATCAGAGGGTGGAATTGAAGATGAAATCCAAAAAGATAAATGAATGCTTAAATCGTTTTCATGTTGCAATACCAAAGCCGCGGGACCAGAAGGAAAGGCCACACTGTATTCCGCAAGCAGTATTGGAAGCTAAAGCTAAGCAAGCAGCTGAGAAGGAAAAGAGGAAAACTGAAAGGGATTTGGAGGATGAGAATGGTGGTGCAGGTGTATACTCTGCTAGTTTGAAGAAGAATTATATGTTAGCCAACGATGAATGGAAAGAAGATATAATGCCTGAAATTATTGATGGGCACAATGTATATGACTTCATTGATCCGGATATTTTACAAAGGCTAGAAGAGCTGGAACAAGAAGAAGGGCTTCGGCAGGCTGAGGAGGCTGATGATGATTTTGAGATGGATGGCAAGGAATTAACTCCAGAAGAGCAACAAGCATTGGCTGAGATCCGGAAAAAGAAAAGCCTACTCATTCAACAGCATAGGGTCAAGAAGAGTACTGCAGAGAGCCGGCCAATTGTACCAAGAAAATTTGACAAGGACAGGCAGTTCACAACAGGGAGAATGGGAAGGCAGCTATCTGCCTTGGGGCTGGATCCAGCTTTGGCCATTAACCGAGCCCGTAGTAGGTCAAGGGGTCGGAAGAGGGAGAGGTCAGCTGAAAGAGGAGCTAATGATGGTGGTGATATTATGGATATGGATGTTGACACACCTAACAAAAAGCAGCGACTTAGGTCTCTATCCCGATCCAGGTCGAAGTCACGGCCACCCGGTGAAATTGTTCCTGGAGAGGGCTTCAAGGACTCTTCTCAAAAGGTTAAGGCAGTAAAACTTGCCAAGAAATCTGCCAAGAAGAGGAACAAGGATGCTCGTCGTGGTGAGGCAGACAGAGTAATCCCTACTTTGAAACCAAAACATTTGTTTTCAGGAAAGCGCTCTATTGGAAAAACCCAAAGACGCTGATTTACTTGAGGTAATATACCACATGCATTGCCCTTTTGTTTTTAATTTATATTTTTTTTTAAATGTTTTTATTTTATTGCTCCTATCTAGATTTTAATGTTGCATCTTTTATTGATCCAATCTATTTTCTTTATTTTATAATTAAAATATGCTTATGTTGAATGCTCATGGTTTTCGTGCATGCCTGTATCTATATGGAATGGATGAAATTGCTATTAGTCTCCAATTATGTCTTAGGCCCGTTTTGTGTGTGTGTGTGTGTGTATGAGAGAGAGAGAGATTTCCGGGTAAGCTAGTTATCTAAAAGTTGACTTGATGCTTAATTATTGCATGTTTGGGAATCTACTTTTTGAATCTTCTGCTGTTTCTGGTCTATATTGCTTTTAGGTTGGTTTATCTTCACAAGGTAATTCTTCAGCGAACAATATGCATTTTCTTGCAGGGAACACAGTTTATGCTTTGTGGAGAGATTGTTCTGAATCTTGGCTTGCTGTTGAAAGAGAGCTTTTGTTCTATCAATCTGCTGCTTGGCTGTAGATTGCACCATGGGAGTAGTGTTCTTTTCATTGTTAGAACGTATGCCAAGGCAATTTTGAGCTTGATTGCTGTTTGAAGTCATAACTCTATTGTCTATGGCCAGTCTTCTTAATTTCATTGTTTTTGTGGAATGCTTGTTAAGGGAATTTTGAGTTTGAGAGAGGTTTGAAGTTATAACGTAGTCCGAGACTTGAAATGGGCTGTTTCAGTTATTGTTATATCATGCGAGTTCAATTTTCAATGAGAAAGTTTGCTTAAATGATTTTTTTCTTTTTTAACTACTCTTAGATCCAATTCGCATTACATTTTCATTTATTACCTTTATTAGAATGCCATGCGTAAACATTATTGGTTGCTTCTGATTGTCCTTGGTTGCTTCGTAACTCTTGATTAAACAACCTTGAATATCTGCATGCAGATATTATCAAGCCAAAGAAGGTTATATCATTATATTATTCGGACGAGTCTAACAATGTAGCACAATTGACGAGCTCAATGTGTGCATGTCATGACAATTCATGGCAATATAACTGATAATAGCTGATTAGAGCATTAGTAGTGGCCTTGCCAAAGTCAAATTTTGGCTAAATTATAGCTAACTTGCTCAAAAACCTCCTATAGACTCAACAAATGTACAATATTTTTAACCAACACTAAACTCACTGGCCAAATCTGGCTAGCCCAAGTTGTTGGCCAAATCATATCTTGGCCATAAAATATTCCTTCCCGCTTGTATTCATCGTGCGTCAAAGCACATGAAAACTCTAGAAAGAGAAACGGAAGAGACACCAACCTCTTCGACGTCTCCTATAGAATCCAGCAGCCATTAGCAGTCGTAGCCACAGTTTAGGAATCCCACCGTCGCTGCCAAACCCCTTCCAGTAACTCCTCTTTACTTTTCTGCCTTCGGCTCTCTCTCAACCATTTCCCTCCATCTTTTTGAAAAAATCATCTCTTTCCATCTTTGTTTATAAAAAGTTGTCGGCTTTTCTCAGGTTATCGATTGGGTATTGCTGGATTGTTGTGGAATATCGATCTTGGTGGTAAATATTCACCGTTTTGATGTTTGATTTCATATTGGGCATTCTATGTATTTGATGAAACGTCTTATTGGACGCATGTTTTGATTTTTCATTAATTCCATCAGTTGTAGACCTTTTGTGTATTTTTTGGTCATTTTATTTTACTCAAATCTCTACTTTGGAATTACACCGATTACATGTGGAATTTGTGTGGGTATGTGTCATTTTGGTTTGGCATATCTCTCGTATAGAATACATGTGTACTCTGGCATACCCATTTATGTTCTTTACTTTGGTGCTCTAAAGTTGATGATTCATGTGTTTATGCAAGCATCATGCAACTTGAAGGTTTTTGTGTGTGTGTGTGTGTGTGTGTGTGTGTGTGGTGTTTTACATATTGATATACTGGACTTTGTTACTTTAATTTCACTTGTTTATGCTTGCACAGATGGAGGGCAATCTTGCTGAAGCAATGCTTTTGCTTAACTTATGAAAACCTGATCTCTGTAGCACCCAAGATGCCCGATACCTTCCTTGTGTTTTATTTGAATAATTAGTAAATAATCCAGTCCCAAAAGGCCCTGCATTTTAACAACCTTCTTGTACACAGTCCCGTAGATGTTATTTGGTTTTTGTCTTCCCACAATCCCTGAAAATATCAAAATGGAAAAATCAATATTTTATTATAATAGTGGTAGATTTAGAGAAATTGTTATTTGATGTTATTGAAAAGCTTCTAGCTAAAATTTGTAAAAGTGAATTTTGTAATCAAAATTTGGCCGAACCTTAGCTAGACACTGCTAGTACTCTTTACTATTTTAAACTTTAGCTTAGACCATTGCTAGTACTCTTACTATCTTAAACGAAGTATTATCATAATTATGTAATGTTATTAGTTTTGCAATATTTATTTTTCTTACATAAAAAAAAAAAAAAACAATCGTTGACGTAAGATGGAAAAAAGAAAAGAAAAAGAGAAGTAAAAGTGAAAGGAAAGGCTGGATGAAAGGTTGAAGTGCAAAGGAAACAAATAAACATAGCTGGAACAAGCGGAATATATGTTATGTTTTGAGAACACTCTAATTTTTATTTCTTTTTAGTTTCTTTTAAATATTGCATTGAAATTTATTTATGTTTAGATTTTAGAACTTATTTTCATAAACATGTCTAGCTAAGTTTTCAACTAAGGTTGATGATGAAACCTGATTGAAAATTAATAATATTATTTATGATATTGATTTTTTTTTCCAATTATTTGTATGTTCAACAATATATTGTTCTTGCTTCATATCAATTGAGAGAGAGAGATTTCTTTATATATATAATATATTATTTTATATAATAGTTGTATAAATTAGTTATGTGATTTTCATCCAATCTATTATTATTGACTATATAAAATGTTAAAAAATATATGTTAGTAATTAATAATATATCATAAATCATAATATATACGTAGATATATAATACATTTTTTTAAACATATTCTATTATTTACACTTTTTTTTAAAAGGAAGCTTGCTTTATTGAGTAATAACCCTTAGAGAAGAGAATAAATAGTGTTTTAAATACCGTACCGGTTGGTATGGTCGGTATTTGCCATACTGACCACTAGGCCAGTATAGATATTATATATATTTCCAATCGGCCGATACTGACCTATATTTCAGCCTGTACCAGTTTGTATTTCGATCTGTACTGGTCAATATTTCAGCTTTTAATTGTTTTTTTCAATTTTTTCAAACTACAAACTCATTTTTTTATTCCTAATTCAGATTAGGCTCTTTAAAATTTATATATATATGTATAATATAAATTATATATATATATTTATATATAATTTATTCATATATCAACTATTCCAAAACGGTACACAAAACAGTATCAATATCGATATCGAAATATTTCGTTCTAGTGTCTTGACCGGTATGTCGTCCGGTATAATATTCAAAACATTAGAATGAATACATTCAGGGATCTAATTCCTCGGTATCTAAAATATCAAGTCTCTATGTAGTACATTCTTAGCAAGCTCGTGCTATTTTATTGTCTCCTCTGAGCACATGTTGTCTAGGAGTGAATTTGGTCCTAGGTGGGAAAGTGGTGGACCGAAACTTTTGATCCAATTCTAAAAACTCTTTATGGGCCAACCGGATCCGACCGAATTTCTAGACAAAACAAACTTATACAGAAGAAGGGATGTTTTATAATTTGCCATCAATAATAAATGCTAGTACTCTCAAGGGACCATGCAATACAAGTTGCCAGTGATGGATATCTTCGTTTTTATTGATCCTATAGCTACTGATGTCTGTATGACTAATGAATGCAATGCATGGACAGCTTGAAAAGTTGTGAGTGATAGATATATATCACCTTCAAATTCATCTACCATTCATCAATTTTCTCACGTGGTAGTAGGTTGGCAGTGAACAGAGAAAGTCCGAGGAACCCATTTCTGTCCCTTTCAAAAATAGAAAAAAAAAAAAAAAGAGATTAGGTTTGTGTGGCTTCACTTGTGTTCTGAATTAATGGGCACGATTCTTGTTTAGGATAGGATAATATTCTAATTATATATATAGAAAAACTCTATTTATGACATTATTTTTTTAGAAAAATGATAAATTCATAACATTTATATAATATTTTATATAACAATATTTAAAAGGAGGGGTATTTTTATAAAATATTTTATAAAAATACTTTTATTTTATAATATGTGTTATAAAAAGTATTGTATAAAGTGTTGTGTGTTTATCGCTCCTATTTTTTTAACATACCCAATATACTGCTGATTTAGATACTTTTCATATTAATTATACAAAAAAGTGATTTAGATACTTTTCATATTAATTATACAAAAAAGTGATTTAGATACTTTTCATATTAATTATACAAAAAAGTGATTGGTATTGAATGAGGCAGTCATGCCACAAATAGAAGTCAACGAGCACTTTTGATACTCTGCACTTCAGTACAAACGATTGACTCTCTTTCCTATCGATCACGTACGGAAAATTACGGAGTAAAAAACAAATGATAATCGATAATTAAACTTGACCAAATTAAATAATATATAAATTTTACTGTTTCTTAAAAAAACCTAAAATCTGAGAGAAAACAAATAATTTTCATTGATTTAATCAAATAGTTTTCAAATGGGTGTGTTTTGATGCTTCCACTGTTCTGCAAGCGTTTTTTTTTTGGGAAAAATCTACTTGCAAGCAAGTTCGTGCATCAATTCGTGCACCGATATTAATATATAATGTATATGTTTAATGAAACGATATGAATTAAAGATAAAAGTAATTTTCATGATATATGAGATTTTCTTCTTCTCTCAAAATATTTTTTTTAAATAAAAAAAATTATCGGTATGCGATATGGTGCACAAACTTGCTTGTACCTAGCAAAACTCTTTTTTTTTTTCCCTAGAAACTTTTTTATTTTTATTTTTTAAACTTCGTCCAAATGAAAAGAAATTAAGCAAAACTTTATATTCAAATTAGATAAAAAAAAGAGTAATTCTATATATAATCGTGAAGTACGTAACTGCCGCGTAATCGTTTTGAAAAAGAGTGGAGTCCACTATTAAAAAATTAATTTTTTTTATGTGGGTCCCATGTTTTATTAATTTTTTGAAAGCGATTACGCGGCGGTTATGTAATTTACGGTTGTAAGTATCTTTTCTAAAAAAAAAAAAAAATTCTGAATTTTAAAAAAATATCACTATTTGTAATGAAATATCACTCTCTTAAATAGTGGGTTGTAAAACAAATTACAAAATAATTCTATCCATATCATTATTATTTTTGAAAATCTTCCACCTTTCACTCATTACAACAATAAAAAAAATTACAAAAGAATTCCATCCATATCATTATTATTTTTTAAAAATCTTCCAAATCATTACAACGATAAATGTTTTTAAAATTCCATCCAAATCATTATTATTTTTTTTGTATATTTTTTTATATTCTTGAATATTTATTTTTTAAAAAATTCACAATATAATAAAAAAATATTTTCATAATTATTAAATAAATAATTTTTTTTTTTTGTTGGACCCATCATCGAGAGAAGTATTATTCGTTTGAAAGAGTCGTGCTACACCAATTAGGGTGTAGCCGATAAATTGTTGAGAAGGATAAATGTCTTTTATTTTTTTCTAGTCTTAAATATTATTTTTTAAACAAAATTCATTATAATATTAAAAAATAATATTTTAATTATTAAATAATAATAATAAAAACTTGTCGGGATCCACATCCGACCATCATCGGGGAGAAGTAGAATTATTGTTTGAAAGATTTTGACATTTTGACACCTCTCTCTCTCTCTCTTTTTCTTTCTCTCTCTCCATGGACCATGGCACCATAGTTCTGAAATTTTGATCAATCTAATTCATTCGCTAAGCCCCCGTTTCTGACTCGCCAAATTTCGCGAACCTTCTCTCTCTCTTTGACGAATTAGAAAAATCTTCCTTCTTGCACTGATCGGCCATGGAGTTCTCTAGCCTGTACCGTACTGGTTGTCTAGTCGCTCTTTAGTCTCCTTGTTCGGTGCGTTTATTTTGTCTTGTTTTATTATTTCGGTTTCATCGTTTTCTTTTGGTAGTCCAGAACCTCCCAAGTGATTGTCCTTCAACTTTATCACTATTCGATTCTATTTTCATGCCTTTCGGTTCCAGTTTGGTTTCTTGCGTCTCTCTTCTACTTGCGTTCTCTTTGTGTTCAGTCTTTTTGTATATTTGGAGGTAATCTCTGGAATTTCGTTAAAACGGTTTGAAATTTAATGTTTTAAACTCCGTAAATGTAGGATTCGATTTTTTTGGCTAATTTTTGTTTCCAAAAGTTGAATTAAAAAGTTCGCTGTTTCAAGTACCA